>CAUYON010180764.1:0-11651 GCA_963573935.1 Arctocebus calabarensis
CAGCCTTAAAGAAAGATGGAGACTTTACTTCTTTTATGTTTACATGGATGGAGCTGGAACATATTCTTCTTAGCAAAGTATCTCAAGAATGGAAGAAAAAGTATCCAATGTACTCAGCCCTACTATGAAGCTAATTTAAAGGTTTAATATGAAGGCTATAACCCAACTAGCACAAGAATATGGAAAGGGGGGAAGGTTGGGGTGGAGGGAGGGTAATTGGTGGGCCACACCTATGGTGCATCTTAGAAGGGTACAGGCGAAACTTACTAAATGCAGAATACAAATGTCTTCATACAATAACTAAGAAAATGCTGTGAAGGCTATGTTAAACAGTTTGATGAAAACATTTCAGATTGTATATGAAACCAGCACATTGTATCCCTTGATTGCACTAAATTATGCAGCTATGATTTAATAAAAAAAAAAATCCAGAATATACAGAAAGCTACATATATTGGGAGCTGATAGATGATGATTCCTATAACTCAATAACCAAAAAACCCCAAATAAGTAGATGAAAAAAATAGAAAAGTACCTAAATAGACTCTATAGAAGACATACATGCATACATACATACATACATACATACATCTTTATGAAAAGATGCTCAAAATCACTATTCTTCAGGGAAATATAAGTCAAAACCATAATGGGCTCTCACCTTGTACCTGTTAGGATGGCCATTTCTGGAGACCACTGACAATGAATTGAAATTCTGTCTCCCCCAAAATTAGTTCCATGTTCTTAATTTTTCTAAGTCAGATCTGCATTTATGATATGATAAACAGATCTATCTCATACAGTTATCATAAATATTAACTAAAATTATGTATGGGGCGGTGCCTGTGGCTCAAAGGAGTAGGGTGCCAGCCTCGTACGCTGGAGGTGGCAGGTTCAAACCCAGCCTCAGCCAAAAAAATAAAATAAAATAAAATAAAATTATGTATGAAAATGTAGACTATTATTTGCCATATTACAAGCATTTGAACATGACAATTGTTGTTTTTGTTATTGTTGGTATTTTATTGAATGCCCCCTTGGGATCACTAGCTTTGCTACAAATTAGTGATTGCAAACTAGTAATAATGTGAGTTTCAGTAATTCTCATGTATTTTCAGTCATGCTTTAGACATATGAGAATAAAATTAGGAAATAGTAATTTTGAAATATTTGAAATTCTACCTCTATTGTGTTTTGAGTGAAGTGTTCACTTTCTTTTTATTTTAGTCTCATTTTCTATCAAATGAAAATCAGAATGCTTATGCTATAGGGGTACTGCAGGGGTCTAAATAGTTTTGATTGATTTTTGCAACATTTTGACAATTCAGGCCACTATAACTGAGTGCTAAATATTTCAATAAAGACTTAACTTATATAAAAGTTAGCATAGTTTACTCCATCATCTTCCTTAAAACCTGAGACTTAGAGCTTCTAAGTGAGACTGTTCTAAGCGCTATAATCAGACACATATCTGAATCTAGATTCAGCACCCTGTCCCAGGTTCTGTGTCATTTTCCTCATCAGTAAAATAAGGATAATAAATTCTAGCTTACATGTTTGTTTTAAGGATTAAAGCATTTAAAAAGTGCTTGTATATATTAATGTTCAGTGAATAAAGATGATACAATTTTTAATCAAACCAATATCTTGAGTCAACAATGACTTATTAATCACAAAACTTTGCCATGACTTAAGCCCAGGTTAAGGCACAGTAAGAGAATTTGAAAGTCACTCAACTAGTATTTATGGAATTTTCTGCAAATAGTACCTGTCAGGTGTTCTTCTAGGCACCCTAGTAGAGTGAAGCAAACACAACCCACTCCCTCTTAGACCTTACATTGCACTGGATACAAAAATGTAAAAGAAAAATACAAAATAAAAACATATCAGAAGATCATATCTCATGATGAAGTGCAATCCACCCCTGGCCTGCAGGGCTAGTTTAACAAATGCCAATTAGTCAATGTGATGCATCAGTTTATCAGAGTGAAAAATAAAAACTACATGATCGTTCCAATTGACACAGAAAATGCATTCAATAAAGTTAAACATTTTTTTTGGATAAATACTCTTAATAGTTTAGGTATAAAAGGAGAGTTCCTCAACATAATAAAAACCACTTATGCAAAGGCCACAGCCAACATTATGATCACTGGCAAAAAAATGAAGGCTTTTCTGCTAAGTTCAGTGTAAGTCATGGACATTCATTCTTTCCAATTCTATTCAACATTGTACTGTAAGTACTAGCAAGAGCAATAACACAAGAAAAAGACATCTCAATCAGATAGGAAGAAGTAAAGTTATCTTTATTCGAAGATGAAAAAAAACCTCACGTAAAAAACCTACACGTAAAAAACTTAAAAGATCCCACCAAAACAATCCCTTTAACTAACAAAGAATTTAGTAAAGTTGAAGGTTATAAAGTCAACATACAAAAATCAATAGCCTTATTATAATGACCCAACTGAAAAAGAAACAAAAAATATACTGAAAAAAAAAAAAAAAACTTAGGAATATATTTAATCAAGGAAGTGAAAGATCTATATGTTGAAAACTACAAAACAATGATAAACAAATTGAAGACATCAAGAAATGGAAATATTTTCTGTGTGCATTGTTAAATTAACGTTGTTAAAATGTTTATGCTACCCAAAGCAATATATAGACTCAATGCAATTTCTGCCAAAATTTTAATAGTATTTTTCACAGAATAGAAAAAACAAAACTAATATTTGTATGGAACCATAAAAGGCTTTAAATAACCAGATCATTTCTGAAAAAGAAATATAAAGTTGAAGGATCACACTGTCTGATTTAAAAATTTATCATAAAGCTATAGCAAACAAAACAGTATGGCATTCGTATAAAAATAGATACATAGATTAGTGGAACAGAATTGAGAACCCAGAAATATATACGAACATTTACAGTCAACTAATTTTTGACAAGTACATCAAAAGGGCAAAATAGGAAAGCATAGTCTGTTCAGCAAATGGTGCTGGTAAAACTGGGCTTCTACATACAAAAGAAGGAAAATGGAAATTTGACACTATACGAAAACAAAAACTTCAAGATATATAAGAGACCTAAACATAAGACAAGAAGTTTTGAGGTTACGGTGAGCTATGATGACACCACTGCACTCTAGCTCAGGAGACAAAATGAGAGCCTATGTAAAAACAAAATAAAACAAACAAACAAAACCCCAGAAATTACAAAGCCAAACTCCTGGAAGAGAGCATAGGTGCAAACACCACTGGCCTTGCAATGATGTTTCAGAAATTATACCCGAAGTTGAGGCTACAAAATCAAAAATAGATACATGAAATTGCATTGAACTAAAAATGTCTACATAGTAAAGGAAACAATTGACAAAAGTAAACAGCAGCTTATGGTTAGGAAAAAAAATATTTGCAAGACATCTATCTAATAAAGGATTATATTCAAATTTTGTGAAGAACTTATACAATTCAATAGTGGAAAGTCAAATAACCTGGTTAAAAATGGACAAAAGACCTGATTAGAAATTTCTCCTAAGAAAACATAATAATGATGAATAGGTATATGACAAGGTGCCCAACATCATTAATCATCAGGAAATGCAAATCAAAACCACCATGGGATACCATCTCATGCTAGTTAGGACAATAAATTATCCAAAAAGTCAAAGGATTACAAATGTAGATGAGGGTATGAAGTATAGGAACTCTTGTCCACCCGGTGAGGGAATGTAGATTGGTACAACCATTATGAAAAATAGTATGGGATTTTTCTAAAGAAATTAAAAATAAAACTACCAGCACTCCCTTTTCTGGGCACATACCCAAGGGAGATGAAATCTCCACTGGAAAAAAGTATCTGCACTCCCATTTTCACTGCAGCATTATTCTCAAGGGCTGAGACATGCAAATAATCTGATTGTTCATACACAGATGAATGGATAAAGAAACTGTGGTACATATGTACAATGAAATATTATTCAACCCTGAAAATGACTGGGACCAAGCCATTTGTCATAACATGGATGAGCCTAGAGGACATTAAATAAAATAAACCAGACACAGAAAGAAAAATATTGCATGATTTCATTTATAAGTGGAAATCTAAAAGAAAATTCAAATATACAGAGATAGGAAGCAAAACAATATTTACCAGGGGCTTAGGGGGAAGGAGAGTGAAGTATAAATGGGCAGATGAGGTCAGAGGATATAAAGCACCAAATATATATGATGGACAAATCCGGAGTATAATGGACAACATGAGCACTCTAGATAGTCAAATTGTACTGAACATGAGATTCATGCTAAATGAATATAATTTAGTTGCTCTTGCCACAGAAACAAAAAAATGAAAGGTGGGTAAAGGATACAGATGACAGATATGTTAATTGGCTTCACTATAGTAACCTTTACTATCTGTATGTATACCATGATATCATGTTGTATACCTTAATTATATACCATCAATTCTTTAAATGAATAAATTTTCCAGAAAATCAAGGTCGGGGGAGAAGGGGATGCATAAAAGATGTTACAATTTACTTCAAGAGTCAAGTCACAAAAATTTGAAACTTTAGGGAAAAGAAAGAGCAAGCAACAGAAAATTTAATTAAAATTGCAAGGTAGCAATTGCAAAGTTATCTTAAGGAAGTTGATGATTAATTGCCAAAGAAATGTTATAAACACGTGTCCAAGAAGTTTTAAGGCAGGGAATTCACTTAACTTCGTATATGCCATGTAAATAATCAGCCTACGGAAGTTTTTCCCAAACTCACTTATCTCTGAGTTCAACTGTGTGCTAAGTGAGCATGGACTGTGTTATGTCATTTGTGCATGAAAAAGGTGTTGCCTGAGCACCGTATGAGCAGTGAGTCTTTCTTTCCAATAAACATACAATGTGCATTGCTTTATTCTGTTCACTAATTTAAAAAAAATCCCAAATAAACAATTTTTAAAACTCCTAGGAGTACAATTTTGAGACTTTGAAATTAGCTGAAGGTCTGTAAAACAAAAATCTTCGGCTGTCCTCTCAGTTTTAGATGGAGGACTTTGATCAGTTTCTCACAACAGGCACACATACAGGGTCCACGACTGCTTTGTCAACTTCAGCAGACAGGATTTCATCTTGTCACTAAGTGAAAGCTTATGAGCAGGAAGAAGAATTTTTTTTTTTTTCTCAGATATCTTTGTGGAGCTTCCTATCTTTGTCTTTCATCTATAGGTGACGTTGTGAGATGAGATCAGGAGAATGGTTTCTTTATTTCACCTGAATAGAGAGCTGCTATTCCACTTAACTTTCTCCTTTTACTTTGTTTTGACACAATTGTCAAAATGTTTAACTCTTCCTTTCCCCAAATTTGTCATTTATGGAAAGGGAATGGTGACCCGCAAAGGAATTCCACTGACTGCTGTTATTGAACACAGATCTTATGAAGCAAACTCAGTATTATTTTGAGATAAGAAAATTATACAGAAATAAACAACTTGAAATTTTACTTCCTTTTTACAGACACAAAACACATGAGTTAGGGCTTGTGAGCTAGAAATGTGAAACATGACAAATGGCTGTTTTCTTTTTAAAGCTTAGAACCAAAGAAATTGTGCCCTTTCTGAAATTACACACTTGAGCTCTCCTAGGTAACCTGTGAACCTTCAGAACCTATTTATGGGCGTCAGAGGCCATTAAAACAGAGCCCAGTAAGTGATTATTGGGTAGAATTCAAAGAAATCAGAACCAAACTGGTTTGCTTGTATAACAGTGCAAAACAACATAAGGAAAAGTGCGGCGGGTAGGCCAGCTGTGAGTGACAGAAGGTAGGTGGTGATTGCAATGTGGTAGAAGAGCAAGTGTCTTGAAAATAGAGTGATGGGACAAATATAATAATTGTCCCGCTAGCCTTTACATACATGAGTGCAGGAAAAAAATGAATATTGGTAAATAGTTGGGAAGCGTCCATCAGATTCAAGTCTCAAGTCTTCCACTCCTAGTGGACTGTATATGGGCCAACATGGTTTTGTAGATACGGGAGTTTTCTCATATATCAAAAAATCAAATCACATTTTTGTATGTTTTAGAGGAAATAGATATGGAAAATAATTGTATGGACAGCTATTTCATTGTTTGACAGTAGATGTAAACATTCTATTTTGCCTGACTTATAAATTTCTTTTTCATTCTGAGAACTTATGGTGGCTGCATGTAATACAAATACCTCTAAATATTATATTTTCTTTAAAATCTTTCTTTAAAATCTAATTAATATAGCATCACTCTTACTCCTGTCTCACCACCTACACTACCACGTCAAATGTTTTGATTAAATTAATTTAAAAAAACCAAAAGAACTGACAACTTAAGAGTTAAAAATTTCACCACACCACAGTCTAGGAATAGATTTCAAAAAGGAAAAAACTGAGTAACGTAAATTCATAATATTACTGTAATGTAATAAGTTTAACTGGTATTATTACAGCTAAGAGGAAAAATATATGTGACGTATTTAATTTTGGTTATAGCTTTAAAGCAACCTGTTTTTATCTGCTAGACAGTTTCTTAAATAGAAACTCCCCGTTAGTTTGAATATCATAAAAGAATGGGTTAAAAGATTCTGCAAGAAGATACTTACCTTTTGTTTCCTATAAGATTACGGAAAATGCAGAATGGAATATAATTACAATAATATTTTTCTCAGGTATAACCTGTATACAAATGATAAATGAAGGAAAGACTTCCATGTGCATTAGGAAAATAATTATTCATTTTTCTTTTTCCTGTTATATGAAAAAATAGTTCTTTTATAATGTAGTTAATTTCTTATCAATTACAGACTCTGTGAGAGCTAGTGATGTGCGCAGCCAAGAGCATAAGTACTCAGTTAAGCCAAGAACTTTAAATAGACATTTTAAAATTCTTGTAAAAGTGTTTTGAAGTTACAGATTTTGAGTAAAAACTGTCTAGTGATAATACAGTTAAAGTTCTGTTAATATTGACATATGTCCATTGTAAACATCAAACTTTTGAGGTATGACTTGGTCAACTTTAAATGTTATGTCTTAAACTTATATACTTTTAAATGCTACATGGAAAACATTAGGATTTTACTTATTTAAATAATTCTGATATAAATGAACACTAAGCACAGAGAGTTTATCTTTTCTGAAGTAGAGTTTCTAAAAAGTAGGAGGAGGGGCAGGAAAAGCAGAAAGAGCTCGGAAATGTTTTCTCTTAAATGTGACTCTTTATTGCCAGCCAGTCTCTGTGGCTCACGTCCTCCTAAGTCAGCTTTTGAACATTTCTCAGTTTGCAGATGAGCTCACAAATTGTTATCAAATGCCTTATTAGTACAAGGTACATCATTCATTCTTTACAGTACCGAGGATGAGATTCTACTGATTGAAATGCTCTAGAATAGAGTTTATTTTATTTATTTATTCATTTTTTTATTGAATCATACCTGTGTACATTAGTTCAACCATGGGGTATAGTGTGGGGGCTTCACGAGCAATCTGAGATATTTTTATCAACCTGATTGACATACAATTCATGATATTTTCTCGTTTACTATATGAAAACATTTTTTATCCGTATTTAGAAGTTTTCTCCGTACCACACATGTGATCTCACCCTTTGTCTAGAATAGAGTTTAAATCTTCCATTTGAATATCTTAATGTTTATGCCCAGAACTTCTAAATTATAAGCCAAATGATAAGGTTATGGTTTGGAAACTGAACTTGAGAGCTGGTGAATATGGCAGTGTCTTCATTCTGTCTCTTTGTGTAATGAAAATGAATGTCACGTTTCATGAGTTGTTTGAAAGAAATGAAGATTTCTACTAAACTGATCTTTTCTCCCTCTTTCCTTCCTTCTTTTCACCTCTTCCTTCCTTCCTTTTTTTCTTACTCTCTCCACCCCTATATCCTTATCTTCTCCTGTCGCTCTAACTCCCTTCTCTCAATCCTTCCTTCCATCTATTTGTCAGCTAATATGAACAGGCACCATACTATGGAAATGGGGCAGAAAGACAAAAAAGACAAATAAGAAAGACCCAGCCAAATGAAGGATCCAGTCAGGTAAAGGAGCTGTGGAAAGACAAGAGGGAGATGACGGGACTAGAGGTTTCTGCTATGTGATGCCTTGATCACGTAGCAGAAACATCTAGTCCAGGTTCCCAAGCGCTCCCTCCCTTCCAACCATCAGTCTCCTACTTACATTTTGGGGGATTCTTAAGGAGACAAGTAAGGACTTATATGCAAAATGAATTAACTGAAAAGAAAAATTGAGATTTCTTTCTAGATTTTTCTACAGAATTGATCATCTCTGCATAGAACATTGCTTATATATTTGTGTGTCCTTTCTTTCCTTTTTGCATAGTAATATTTTTTATAAGTAACTCCTTAACACTTTGTTTTCTTTTTTGTTTGCAAAAATGAATAATATATTTTTCAAAGGACATTGTTTTTCCCACCTGTTCAAGCAAATGGTGCATTTCTCAACTCGTTCTTGTTATAGTGCACATAAATGCAAACAAATCTTGATTATTTGTCAAATTTCCTGAAAATTCTTATTGATTTGCATCTTTCTTTCTAGAAAAAGGTAATATTGATTAATGAGATACACTTTTGAACCCAGTTCACGCACAAAAGCAAGTCAATTAAAGTGCTTAGAAATTTTTAATAATGATTGCCTTTTTCTTATTATTTTATTTCTCCTGTCTAGAGAAGAGTTGACCTTGGATAAAATCCATTTCACAAATTCATACTAGACAAAGTCAAAATATTGACATGGGTGGGTAGGCTTACAAAAACAATTGAAACTAGTAAAAATAATGTTGGAAGAATTTACACAATTAGGTAAATTATTAATTATGACACATTCTTCAAAACTATTTAGAAAATGGTATACTAATTTGTGACTTCAGTAAAGTAAATGAAAAACACTATGATTTATGCAAATCTAATTGGTGACTATCTGAATGAGTCAAGAGAATATATAAAGGTTATCTTTTTTTTTTTTGAGACAGAGTCTCACTCTGTCACTCTGGATAGTAGATCATAGCCCCCTCAAATTCCTGGGTTCTAGTGATGCTCTTGCCTCAGCCTCAAGTACCTGGGATTACAGTCATCTGCTACAATGCCCAGTTAGTTTCTTTCTTTTTTTTTTTTTTCTTCCATTTTAGTAAAGAAACATACTCTTGTTCAGGCTGATCTCAAACTTTTGATCTCAGGCAATCCACCTGCCTCAGCCTTCCAAAGTGCTAGGATCATAAGCTTGAGCCATTGTGCCTGAACAAGGTTATCTTAATTAAAAAAGAAAATCATGTTGTATCCCCCACAATGAACCTAAGTTACCACATATTCCATTTAAGGAATATGTCTTTATAAAATTAAAATGTATGGTAAAATGGCAAACATGAATTAAAATTTTAAGAGGATTATTCTGCAAAATTGATAATTCATTTCTAGATGAAGAAAAATCAGTAAAAATTTTATTGAAATCTATGGAATTTTGAAACAACCTAAATTCCCAATGATAAAATATGATTAAAAGTTTAAATATTAAGTTTTAAGTTAATAGGCCTGGAAAATACTTCTCACAATAAACTGGTAAGAAAAATCTAGGGACGACTGCTTCTTTTTTTCCTATGTAGACAGCACATATTCTCAATGTGAATGAATTTATATTCTGAAGTTGCAATAAACATTAGACAAGTCAGAAACTGGTAACATAATAGACAATGCCAAAATGTGACTATTATTATTAAAGCAAAAAAGATGTAGATATTTTTCTATGTAAATGTTTTCCATTAACAATATCATCTCTTGGGGAGGGAAGGGGCAAGATGGCAGACTGAAGTCAAATTTCGGCAGAGGCTCTTGTCCAGAGGGAGAAATAATGTCCAGAAACAACCCAATAAAGTGGAAGATCAGGAGCTGAGCTGAGGGAGAGGATTGATAGGTTTGTATCATCACTGCTGCAGCAAGCTGGGACTCCAAGGAAACAAGTTTTAGCACCAAAATAGTCAGAGATTTTAACACTCCTTTGGCAGTGTTGGATATATCCTCCAAGAAGAAACTAAGCAAAGAAATTCTGGACTTAAACTTCACCATAGCACAATTGAACTTAATAGACATCTACAGAACATTTCATTTTAACAAAATTGAATACACATTCTTCTCATCAGCCCATGGAACATTCTCCAAAATTGATCACATCTTAAGTTACAAGGCTAACCTCAGCAAATTTAAAAGAATAGAAATTATTCCTTGTATTTTCTCAGATCATCACAGAATAAAGGTTGAACTCTTAATAACAATAACAGGAATCTGCATAGTCATACAAAGACATGGAAACTGAATAACTTTATGCTGAACGATAGCTGGGTCAAAGAGGAGATTAAGAAGGAAATTACCAAGTTTTTGGAATAGAATGATAATGAATATACGAATTATCAGAACTTCTGGAGTACTGCAAGGGCAGTCCTAAGGGGGAAATTTATAGCACTGCAAGCCTTCCTTAACAGAACAGAAAGAGAGGAAGTCAACAACTTAATGGGACATCTCAAGCAACTGGAAAAAGAAGAACACTCCAACCCCAAACCCAGCAGAAGAAAAGAAATAATCAAGATTAGGGGTGAAGTAAATGAAATTGAAAATAAAATTATTATTCAAAAGATCAATGAATCAAAAAGTTGTTTTTTTGAAAAATTTAACAAATTAGATAAACCCTTGGCTAGCCAAATAAGAAATAGAAAATTAAAATCACTAATTTCATCAATCAGAAATGACAAAGGCAAAATAACAACAGATACCATAGCAATTCAAAAAATTCTTAATGAATATTATAGAAAACTCTATTCTCAGAAATACGAAAATCTGAAAGAAATTGACCAATACTTGGATACACAACACCTTCCTAGACTTGCCCATAAAGAATTAGAAATGTTGATCAGAGCTATATCAAGGACTGAAATAGCATCAAATATATGAAATCTCCCAAAAAAGAAGAGTCTGTGACCAGATGGCTTCACGTCAGAATTCTACCAATCCTTTAAAAAGGAACTAGTACCTATATTATGTAACCTTTTCCAAAGCATAGAAATAGAAGAAGCAATACTTCCCAAAACATTCTATGAAGCAAATATCACCCTGATTCCCAAATCAGGAAAAGACCCAACAAGCAAAGAAAATTATAGACCAAAATCCCTAATAAATACTGATGCAAAAATATTCAATAAGATTCTAGCAAACAGAATCTAGTAACACATCAAACAAATTATACACCACGACCAAATGGGCTTTATCCCAGAGTCTTAAGTGTGGTTTAATATACGTAAATCTATAAATATAATATATCACATAAACAAAATAAAAAATAAAGACCATATGAGTCTCTCAATTGATGCAGAAAAAGCTTTTGATAATATCCAACATCCCTTCATGATCAGAACACTTAAGAAAATTAGTATAGAAGGGACATTGCTTAAACTAATAGAGGCCATCTACAGCAAACCCACAGCCAAAATCATATTGAATGGAGTTAAATTGAAATCATTTCCACTTAGATCAGAAACCAGGCAAGGTTGCTCATTGTCTCCACTGCTCTTCAACATTGTAATGGAAGTTTTAGCCATTGCAATTAGGGAAGAAAAGGC
>CAUYON010180768.1:0-13805 GCA_963573935.1 Arctocebus calabarensis
TTTGAGTGTTTGAGGAAAGCTTTATAAGTACCTCTCTCTTACACATTGGTAATTCTTTTTACCTATGATGCCTTTCTGTTTCAAATCAATGAATTTTCATTTGCTCCAAAGTGGAGAGTGTGTATATGAAACAAATATCACCCAGAGACCAAAACCAGGAAAAGACCCCCCCAAAAAGGAAAACTTCAGACCAATTTCCCTAATGAATATAGATGCAAAAATTCTAAATAATATCCTAGCCAATAGATTACAGTTTCTCATTAAAAAAGCCATACATCACAATCAAGTAGGTTTCATCCCAAGGATGCAAGGCTGGTTTAATATATGCCAGTCCATAAACGTAATTCACCATATCCACAGAAGCAAAAGCAAAGATCATATGATCCTCTCAATAGATCAAAAAAAGCATTCAATAAAATCCAACATCCTTTTCTAATTAGAACTTTGAAGAATATAAGCACAGGTGGCACATTTCTTAAACAGATGGAAGCCATCTACAACAAACCTACAGCTAATATTACACTGAATGGAGTAACACTGAAAGCTTTTCTACTCAAAACTGGAAATAGACAAAGTTGTCCTCTATCACCACTAATATTCAACACAGTACTAGAAGTTCTAGCCAATACAGTCAGGCAATATAAGATAATAAAGGGCTTCCAAATGTGGGCAGAAGAAGTTAAACACTCCCTCTTTGCTGATGACATGATCTTATACTTAGAGAACCCAAAGACTCAAACCCAAAACTCCAGGAAGTGATAAAAAAATACACCAATGTCTCAGGATATAAAATCAATGCCCACAAATCACTAGCTTTTGTACAAGCCAATAACAGTCAAGATGAAAAGCTAATCAAGGACACAATTTCCTTCATAGTAGCCCCCCAATAAACGAAATGCCTAGGAATATGCCTAACAAAAGTGGTGAAGGACCTCTATAAAGAAAATTACAAAACCCTAAGAAAAGAAATAGCAGAAGATATTAAGAAATGGAAGACCATATCATGCTCATGGCTGGGAAAAATTAACATTGTTAAAATGTCTTTAGTTTCCAAGCCATCTATAGATTAAATGTAATCCTTATTAAAATACCATCATCATACTGTCAAGAATTGAAAAAATAATTATTTGGTTTGCATGGAACCAGAAAAAAGCCCATATAGTGAAGGCAATTCTTTTGCAATTTTTTTTTTTTTTGAGACAGAGCCTCAAGCTGTCATCCTAGATAGAGTGCTGTGGCATCACAGCTCACAGCAACCTCCAATTCCTGGATTGGAGCAAGTCTCCTGCCTCCACTTCCCAAGTAGCTGGGACTACAGGCACCTGCCACAACGCCCAGCTAGCGAAGGCAATTCTTAGTAACGAAAACAAGGCTGGTGGCATCAGCCTACTGGACTTTAGACTGTACTTACAAGGCTATAGTGATCAAAACAGCATGGCATTGGCACAAAAATACAGACATAGATATCTGGAACCGAACAGAAAACCAGGAGATGAAATTAATACCATAAAACCATCTGATCTTTGACAAACCAAACAAGAACATAAACTGGGGGAAAGATTCCCTATTCAATAGATGGTGCTGAAAGAACTGAATAACCACATGTAAAAAACTGAAACTGGAACCACATCTTTATCCACTCAGTAAAATTGATTCAAGATGGATAACAGATCTAAATCTAAGGCATGAAACAATAAAAATCCTCCAAGAAAGTGTGGGGAAAATACTTGAAGGTATCAGCCTGAGGAAAGATTTTTATGAAGAAGACTCAAGTGGCAATTGCAAGAACAACAAAAATAAACAAGTGGGACTTATAAAATGAAATATCTTAATTAAACTGTACAGCTAAGGATATAACAACCAAAGCAAAGAGACAACCATCAGAATGGGAAAAGATATTTGCATATTATTAATTGGATAAAAGCTTGATAACTGGAATCTATAGAGAACTCAAATTAAGCAACAAAAAAGACCTAACAATCTCTTATATCAATGGGCAAGTCAAATGACTAGAACCTTCCCTAAAGAAGACAGATGAATGGCTAATAAACATATGAAAAAAAGCTCATCATCACTAATTATCAGAGAAATGCAAACTAAAACCATTCTGACGGGGCCAGGCACCCATGGCTCATGCCCAGAATCCTTGCATTCTGGGAGGCCAAGGATGGTGGGTTGTCTAAGTTCATAGGTTTGAGACCAGCCTGAGTCAGAGGTAGACCTTATCTCTAAAAATAGCTGGGCATTGTGGTGGGCACCTGTAGTATCAGCTACTTGGGAGGCTGAGGCAAGAGAATCGCTTGAGCCCAACAGATGAAGGTTACTGTGAGCTATGATTCCACAGAACTCTACCAAGGAAGACAAAGTGAGATTCTGTTTCATAAATAAATAAATAAATAAATCCACCCTGAGATATCACCTAATCCCAGTGAGAATGACCCACATCTCAAAGTCTCAAAGCTGCAAATGCTGGCATGAACGTGAAGAGAAGGGAATACTTTTACACTGCTGGTAGGACAGCAAACTAATACAACCTTTTTGGAAGGAAGTATGGAGAATCCTCAAAGAACTCAAACTACACTCCCATTTGATCCTACAATGCCATTATTGGGCATCTAACGAGAAGGAAAAAAAGTCATTTTATCATAAGGATATCTGCACTACACTGTTGATTTCAGTTCAATTTACAATTGCCAAATTATGGAAATAGCCTAAATACCCACCGATCCAGGGATGGTTTTACAAACTATGGTATTTGTGTACCACGGCATACTATTTAGCCATTAAAAAATGGAGACTTTACATCTTTTATATTAACCTGAATGGAGGTGGAACACACTCTTCTTAGTAAAGCATCACAAGAATGGAGAAGCAAGGATCCAATGTACTCAATCTGATATGAGGGCAATTGATGCTAGTACATGATGGAGTAGGGGAGAGAGGGAAGGAGGGAGAAGTGGAGGGCACAGTGTTTGACACACTTCTTGGGGGCGGGACACAATTATAAGAGGGACTTTAACAAATGAAAGCAATGTAACCTGGTTTTTGTAACCTGCATGATTTCCCAACAATAAAAAAACGAGAGAGAGAAGAGTGTGTAGAGAAGAAGAGTGTATACATTTTGTACCACTGTTATTTCTTTTAAGAATTCAACTTGATCATTATGTAGGTCTGATAAGATACTAACATCCTTTTTTCCACAACAGAGAAAGGGTTCATTCCACGTAGGTAGCACTAAGCAGGGAAATGGCAGCAATCTCTCAGATCTGCCTCACCAGGGATTGGGGGGACAGGGTTTTCAAAGACAGTTTGGTGGGTAAAAGATTTGGCAAACAGCGTCTGCCGAAGGCTGGGGCACAGAACCCTTAGTCCTTTTGTATGGACTGTCTAGATGGGTTAGTTGCTGGAATGCAGAACCTTGGATGGAGGGTTGAAGACCAGTTGGGTCAGTTCTGCAATCCACTGCAATGCAGGACCTGAAGTATATATCAAAAACTATCCCTGGGTTCCGAACAGGTGATGTTATTTACGAAAAAGAGTAAATAAGACTATCAGCTGTGTCCTCTAGCGTAACAATTATACAGAAGCAAACGGGGGGCAGGGACTGACTGTATGTGTCACTTCCACTTAAGGTTCTAAGATAAATTCTTCTCACGTAAATTCCTCTTTTAAGCTAATACGTTTGTGAAGAAAAAGGGAGCCTGTCATATTCCTATAATTTCTGCATAGTTGCAGTTTTATCCCTTTCTTGCCTTCATTCTAATTGTTTAGGAATTTATATTTATTATTCAGTCTTTACTCCCCCTGTCTAGCCATACATCTGTATTATTGATTTAGGGTTAACAAGTCTGTCTGTATCCTTTTTTTCATATACAGAACAGTAGCCTGTGTTAGTGACTCTTAGAAATGTATATTGTGTATGTGCATTACCTATGGGGTATTATTATATTTTTGCATTTTTATTTGTTTAAAATAAATCTGCTGGTTCAACAAGAGATTTTTTTCTCATTTGGTTTCATTGGACTTAGGCAAGTGTAAATTTAACAAATTCTCTACATCATTACTGATCCTTGATCTATGTCTGTGGTAGGCCACAGTTGGTTGGTATTTTTTGTTTGTTTGTTTTTGTTTTTTTCTCTCTTCATGGTTGCAGTATCTCTTCAAGTTTTTGGAAACGTGAAGGCTAGGCCTTGTTAGGCACATCTTGACTGTGTCAGTATTTCCTTAATCAAGAGTATCACTGGTTTGAAGTAAAGAGTCAATTCTTATTTATTTTTGTTTTGATGCTAACAGTGTTTCTTTTTTGCTCTAAGTTCCATGAATATAGTAATAGTTTTAAGTAAATTATTTATTTTCATTAATTTGCTGAAATCCTATAGGAAAATTTGTTTCCATAGAGTTGTAGAGTTTTTTTTTTTTTTAAGAAAACAACAGAAATGTTTATATGTGACTAAAGAAAGAATGTTTGCTTGCTCAGGGATTAAAACCAAGTATGTATGATTTATCATCAACTTGAAAGATGGACTAAGGGGCAGCCTGTGGCTCAAAAGAGTAGGGCTCCAGCCCCATATGCTAGAGGTGGCGGGTTCAAACCCAGCCCTGGCCAAAAAACACAAAAAAAAACAAAAAAAAAAAGAAAAGAAAAAAAGAGAGACTGGGAATAGTAACCTTGAGTGGAATTGTTAACGGGCCTTGCCAGTTTAAGATAAATTGGAAATGAAAAATTTTCCAAACCTTATGTGGTTTTCTAAAATTTAATTTTTATGTACATTTTTATGCCCATACCAAGGTGAGAGTTTCTGAATTGTAAGAGTTCGTTGGCATTCCTACTTCCAGAAAAGATCAGGGAAATAAAGAATAGACTTAGAAAAGTATATGCATATATTTCCATCCTGTCTTTCTCTTCCAAGGCTTCTCATTAAAGGAGAGAAGAGATTGGATAGGAGACTTGGGGCAGACCAGAGAGGCTAGGATGATAATGATGAAACCACTCATCATTTGGACTCCAGCACTAACCTTTGTCTGTTGAAGAAGGCTATTGTAAAGCTTTCTTTGTTGTGCCATTGACCAATTGCTATACGTTTAAAGGGCAGTGATTTTTCAGTACTCCTGACGTACACAGCCATCAGAAACTTAGGCAAAACCCTAGACAAGGCTTTTTTTTTTTTTTTTTGCTCTCACCAAATTCGTTTTCCATCTGAAACATTTCGTCTTCTCTTTTCTGTTTCCTTAACATTCAGAAGGGCTCTGTGCTTTTTTTCAGGTGCCTTATGTTTTCCACTTTGTTCTTCCATTTTGTTTTCCTTTCTTTGTTCTTTAATAACCATTTTTTAAGTCTTCTTTGCTTTAATCAAATGATTATTTTTGAACTAGCTTCAGCCAATTACAGATCTGTCATCTGGTGAATTCACAATTATATAAAACCAAGACTTAAAATGCCCAATATTTTGTGAGCAAGCCGTCAGTAATCGAAATCAGTCTATCATTGATACAATGCAAAGGGATTTATTTTATTTGCAAATATTTTTTCACTTTATATATATTATAGAAATCTTTCCACGGATGGGTTCAATGTTCTTGTTTATTACCATAGTAATGATAATTACTACCATCCCTATTACTGTTTTATTATTATTATCATTATTATTATTATTGTTCTTGTTATTGTTATTGGGGATTCATTGAGGGCACAAGAAACCAGGTTACACTGATTGCATTTGTTAGGTAAAGTCCCTCTTACAATTGTGTCTTGCTCCCAAAAGTTGTGGCACACACCAAGACCCCAGCCCCCTCCTTTCTTCCCTCTCGCTGCTCTTTTTAAATAATAAATTGCATTTATTAAATATATTACATATTAGATACTGCCAGATACTACATGCTTTATAAGTATTAACCCACTTGGTCATCTTACTCAGTAGATGACATTGGCAGCCTTATATTATGCACAAGAAAATTAAGACAGAAGGAAGATAAATAATTTGTCTAAAGTCACCTTTCCAATAAGGAGCAGAGACAAGATAGAAACTCAGAAAGAGTGCTTCCAGAGCCTATCTGGAGTTGACCTAAGTATTATTAGTTTTTCCATTTTTTTTTTCCTTTGGGGTATTACATAAAATGTAGCCAAGAGCCTCAGAGTATATCAAAATTTGGACTATATACTTAGTCTTTCCTAAGCTCTTTATAAAAGACATGATTAAAAAACAGTGGCTTCATCATATGGGAAGTAAATATAAAATAATAAACCCTCCAGAATTGGAAACACTTATAAGTAACTTAGCCCAGTCATGTGTCACCTGTCTGTGGAATTCCTAGAGAAGTGTTCAATACCTCTTTACACTAACACATGGTTCTACATTGTATCATGTTTATTTGTAGACAGGTCATTCCCCATGTTACAACCATGGTTAATTTTTTTATTGTTGTTCTGATAGTAATTGTTTTCCCTATATAAAAACACCAGTGCTCTTATGGCTTGATTATTTCATTATCTTATTTTATTTCTTCTTTTATTTCAAACAGGAGCCAAATTTATTGGAACTTTTCCCATACCAGACACCTACAATCCAGATGATGATAAAATATATTTCTTCTTTCGTGAATCATCTCAAGAAGGCAGCACTTCTGATAAGACCATCCTTTCTCGAGTTGGAAGAGTTTGTAAGGCAAGATATATTTATGTATTTCACTTAAAGCACGTACTTTTTTGTACTGTATGAAATGGTTAATTGTGTGATTTTGAAGTAAAAATTAGTGTGCATTATTCATAAATGATAGGATACATTCTTAATGTCCTGCGTTTGTAACTTTTGACATACAAAAGTAAAAAAGTAATTCATAGTTTTCAAATATATTTTATTTTTCTAGTGCCTGAACCATTGCCCCTTCTCTTTATTCTTCCCAGTAAAATCACTGCATTGTCCTGAGTTATGTTAAACATTTAATGTTAAATGTTTTTTTGTTTTGTTTTGTTTTGTTTTGTTTTTGTTTTTTTGCAGTTTTTGGCCAGGGCTGGGTTTGAACCTTTCACTTATAGTGAAAGGGGCTGTGCCCTACTCCTTTGAGCCATAGGCGCCGCCCTTAAAATGTTTTTATATAATCTTAAATAAGCTCATTTTAAAATTGAAAGCAATATAATGTAATCACTGAGCAACATAAATATTAATAGAATCATATTCTATATATTTATGAACACCCATTACACCTGTAAAATTAAATATCTTTACATGTACCAAATAAGCTGAAAATATGCTTAAATTGTTAGCTTATTAAATAAGTTTTATATCATTTATTTAGATATGGTTCTGAGAGAAAAAGGGATAAAGAGGAAAAAACAGATTACCAGAAATGCATAATATTTATTTTGAAGAATGTTGCAATTTGTGTTTAATATTGCCTTTTTATGTGTTTTAAGCAAACACAGAAACTGTGAGATATTTCCATTTTGTGCCATCGAAGCTCTCATTTAATTCAATACAAGCATTAGATTAATAGAAAATAATGCTACCAGAATTACGCTATTGGCGTCAGTAAATTATTTTTCTGCTTGGGTTTGTCTCTACTGGAATAACCATTCCTAAACCTACAGACATCTTAAAAACTAGCTTGGTTCTTACAGGGAAGTGCTGTTAAGTTAATAAATACTCTCAGCGGGAAGCTTTCTTTGGTCTTCCATAAACTTTTCATTTGCTTCCATCCGAGTCCATCACTTTTTGTTTCAATCTGTACCCTCCGGCTTCTGAACACTTCCAGGGACAGAAATATAAACCATCATTGCACTTAAAAGTGCTAATGGCTTTGAATGAGGCCAACTTGTGAGCCCAGATCATTCTTTACCTAGTGTGTCCTATCCAATAATGCTGTCTCCCACTGATCCCTTCACCCCCGGGGGACAGATTCTCTAAAAAGCATCTCATTCTTTCAGAGTCTAAGAATTCACAGTAATTTCTCTTGAAGCCTCTTGCCCAGAGATGAATGGTGGCTGCCTGGAGTAGTTTCAGTGTGTTAGTGTAGTGAAGCATGCCTTATAGCAACAGGATCTTGACCCTGAAAAACTGTGTTGTGGGTCGACATTATTTGTATTAATGAGCTTTGTTAAATATGTCACAAGGGATTTACAATCAATTCAACAAATTTAAGAGTTGCTTTCTGATGAACATAGAGAACAAGTATGGGTGAGGTGAACCAGTTCAGTGCTTATTTCTTGATAGATCTGATTCACCTGATAGAAACTCACTTATATCAAACAAAGCAATGTTTTATACTCATATAAATATGCCGAAAGTTAATCTTACAGATGAAGAAAGAGAGTAAAGAAAAATTTAGTATTCCTGTTTATAAATTTCTGTATTGAAAGTATACTCTGTCTTCTCAGCATCAGTCATGGAATATTTTATTTATATCATGAACAAACTGTTATAGAACTGAAAAGGCAGAGATAATTGTAGTAAAGGAGTCTTCCTACCACAAAAACAAAAACAAAAACAAAAAAACTCCGAGGACACACAGCAAGATTTTGTCAGGCTATTGTTCTTGGTTAAAAAGCTAACAAATTGTGAGATCAAATAAGAGTGTGTGATGGATGAATTTTCTTTAAAAAACCAGCCATCCTTCACTCGTTAGTGTATCTCTAAATCACTCTTTCAGCTGAACACCATCTTCAGAATTTCTCACTATACTTGGTATCCACTGACCAATTGTTTACAATATTCGCTTCTAAATGATTTCTTTGAAATTTCATAGTTAACGGCACATGCTGCCCATGTTTCTAACTTTTGCTTAAGAATTTAAAATTAAAAAGTGAGCACTTCCAGACAGGGATTTCACTGACAATGGCAAAATGACTTAAAATCTTTTTTTAAAATGTTGATGTAACCTATAAAACAATAACAAGTTAATAATTTAAACCGCCCTTCATTATTGTTGCTACAGTATATTATTTTCACATAAAAATATACTCTTGACATTATTCAGAACTTATTCAGAACAACCTTTCTGTCGTTTCTTCCTTTCCTTCATCACTATAATATAATTTTTCTGTTTTTGACAAGTAATAGCAGGGTACATGTCTACGCCATGAAACAAAGTTGAGTTCAGTAGATATATACGAAGGTCTAAAAGGAAGAGATCATGTTAGGGAGAATGGAGAGTAAACTGTGGGTACTCGACTGAGTTTACAAGGTATTTCAGTGGCATGTCAGTCTTTTATACTATTTGTTTCACCAGCATAGTCCCACAGACTTGTAATATTTAGGTTTTGCTGTTCTCATTACTTAGTTGTTTCCATTTTTAATTAAGTACAATGGCACAATAAAAAAAAATCTGTCAACACTTTTAAGAGCTCTCTACCTCTCCAGCTGCTAACTAGACACATTTTTATTAACCTGAAAAAATAGTTTTATTGATCTAAGATATTACTGTTAGACTAAGTAAGATGTAGTGATTGATGGGGAGATTTGAGTAATAAGCAGATGTTATAAAAATGACTAAAGGATTATTTATAGTACTAGGGTGCATCTTTTCAGCTTTATAACCCATTCACTCATTATTTTACAATTTCATCACTTCAATAAATAGCAACAAAATGTAAAATAATTTCTGTGCAAAATGCACTATATTAGACAATTAGTGTACGTAATAAGCCACTGTCCCATTTCCTTAAAAACTCATAAGAGCATGAGGATTATGGACATGTAGAAATAACTACAATATAATGTGATGGAGGGAGGAGCTGAGAACTCTAGGCAGTGAATTTCAGAAACATTGTTTGAAGAAAGTGGTACTTGAATTGAGTTCTATGGGAGGATTAGGACTCCTCTAAGTAAAGGACCATAAGGCAGGCATTTCAGGCAGCTCTGTGACAGGATTTATTTTGTTTGTTTAACAGTGAAATCTTATTTTAAGTGGAATTCGTGGGTGTGTACAGGGAGCACTGTCTTTTGAGATTAGTGAGGTAACTTGGATGATAAGAAGTCTGGTTTTCATGCTCACCAAAGTGAACTCTATCCCTCGGGCAATGAGAAGTTCTAACATGTTTTAGGGAGAAATATGGCAAGATGGGTAGCTATATTTAGTGGCAATTTCAAGAATGGATCAGGATGGAGAAATATTTGTGGCTGGGAGACCTGTTAGGTTGTTTCCTGGCACAAAAAGGAAAGGGTAAATTTAAAAGACATTTTAGATACAATCTAGGTGTAGATTTCTACAAGGTCATTAATTGATTACCACTTTCTTATTAATTTCTTAGTAAACATAATGTGTCCAATGAAACTGTGATGATGGTAATGTTCTATATCTGCACGATCCAATATTGGAGCCATGCAGCTGGTCGTGTTGAAATATTATTATCATGATAGAGGAACTGAATTTTTAATGCATTTTAATTCTACTTTGCTCATATCATGGAGACTTTGACACTTGTCCTGCAGACACGTAATCCTACATTCTTGGTAATTGTGATTTCTAGAAAATAAAGCCTGGATCAGGGAACTACACAAAGAGATAACATTCTGATATGAGAGAATAAACATCAAAAAATTTTTATAAGCATTGATTTTATATTTGGACATGTTGAACACCATGTGGCTCTGAGATATGCTGACATATTAGCCCTTTGAAAATATGAACCCGAGGCTCACTAGTGTCTAGACCAGTGGTTCTCACCCTTCCTAATGCTGTGGACCTGTAGTACAGTTCCTCATGTTGTGGTGATCCCCAATCTTAAAATTATTTTTGTTGCTACTTTGTAAGTGTAATTTTGCTACTGTGATGTACCGTAATGTAAATATCTGATATGTAGGATGGTCTTAGGCGACCCCTGTGAAAGGGTTATTCAGCCCCCAAAGGGGTTGCGACCCACAGGTTGAGAACCACTAGTCTAGACCCATAAATTTTGAAATTATAGTGTATTGATGGTTCTTGAAGCCATGGAAATATCTGATAATACTCAGGAAGATTTGTTGTCTGAGATCAAAGGGCAAGGACAGATTCTTGAGGGACAGTGGCATTTAAAAAGTACAAATTGTCTGCAAAGGCAATTGATAGGAAATGCGTGGATGGCCGGGTGGCCAACTCAACAGGAGTGTTGCCACAAGTCAAGGTAAAAGATGACTTCAAAAAGAAAGCAGTTGTTAGTGATGCCACATACCACACAGAGGTGAGGTCAGAATATGACCAAAAACCAGGCATTATATTTAGCAGCAAGAATATCATCATTACTTTTGCCTGAATAAGAGTAATGTTCAACTTGAAAATGAAATCTAGGCTTATGTCTAAATCTGCTTCTTACCATCTCCCTTTCTTAACCTAGAGAATGAGAACAATCATCTCTTCCATGACTATTTTACCAAGAAAATGTAAGGCTTAAATTACATCATATACTTTTTGATGCAATGGATATTGAGGAGGTTACTGAAAACAAAGGTGAATTAGGTGCATTACTTTTTTCAAACATGAAACAATCTTGTGTAAGTAATGACATGTATATCCTGTAAATACTTGGTCAGGCTATAGTGTCTTAAATGCCCTGAATCACACACACACACACACACACACACACTATACATATGCATTTTTGGAGCCAGATCAACTTACTTTGCTTAGGAGTGGAAGAAACTGTTGCTGGTGCCAGTGGTAGTGTCTGTATAATGGGTCACTAGGAACAGGCTAGTTACCAAAGTTTATGAGGAAGTGATAACATTTTATTAGTTTGGATGGCTAAAATTATTATTATTATTTTATCTTCATTTTTAGGAATATTAGTACTTTGAGGATGGATTTTATTTCTGATCATAATAAAAATAATTTGGAGCTACATTTGGTGAAAATTGTATGAACAATTTGAGCAATGCAAATTACAACTAAGAGATGTGGATGGGGAGAGACTTACAAAGTAAAGATATAGACTTAAACGATAGTTTTACACGGCAATATTGGTCAATGATAGCCTGCAAATAAGTACCTTCATCCAAAGAATAGCTTTCAAATCCAGTATGTTTATCATTGAACTTTGCAGAGCTCATTTCCTTAAAAGGAATAACTTTTATGGCATCATTCTATTCTAGTCAAACTAGTTACTTAGTCCTCTCAATAAGTGCTTACACTTGAATAATTTATGTAGTCTTTGTGAAGCTATATTCAGAATATAGTATTTTGAAGCACTAAGCTTAAACTCTGGAGAACTGATCTCAGAAATGGTAAATTACATAAATCTTCACGATAACAGTACTATATTTTGACTGAATGAAAAAGTGAAACAGCATGAAATAGACTCTCTGAAAAGATCTGTGTCTATTTACTTTGCCACTTAATACTTTCAGGATACCATTATTCATGTCCGTGTGATGTTTATTACCTTGTGTGTGTGTGTGAGCGCACGCACGTGCGCCTGAGTATATGTGTGTGTGTTTCCCTTCAAGACCCACCTTTTAAGTTAATGTATGGAAGTACCAGTTTGTTCAATGTAGCTTGCTTGTGATTTTTCATCACAAGACTGTTTTGCATTACTTTTGGATCTAGTCATTTTTGGAAGAACTGTCCGTTAGCTTCCTTACGCTAGCCCCCTCCAGATCCCAGCTGTAGATGATGCCAGTTTTCTTTTTTGTTTGCAGTGTTTCCTTTTGTCTTTGCCAGGAATTCAGTTTGGATGGCCTTTTCACATAACTTGCCTGGGGGTCTCATTAATAGCCCTTTGGTTCAATTCCACTTGCATTGTCTATTTTGATATATGGTCCTATTTGGACAATTACTGCCTTTGAAGATTTGTGTTGTTAGGTCGATGACACTTTCTGTATTTATTGATCTCCATTGAGCGCTGGTTTTTGTGCTTACTTTCAGCATGTCACTTACAACCTAAATGAGAGATTTAGTGCCCACAACTTACAGATGTGCCCTTGCTTCACTTCCATCTGTTTTCCTGTCGCAGAGATTCCTAGGAAGGGATTTATACTGTTTGCTGTAGACTTTTCTTTTTAATTTTATGAACTCTGATTCCTACCTGGACAAGACTGCTTAACATACCTAGATTTACCTTATTTCATGTGCTAAATCTTCAAAACTAAGTTTTTTAGCATAGTGTATTACCCAGGTTCTACACTTCTAATAATCTTTAATCTTCTTGAAGTAGTTGGAAAAACGTGTTCCCCATTTCTGTTTGCTTTGTCATTCTCCAATGGCAAGTCACAAACAGTTGCCTTTAAACACTATTCTTTTTAAAGAATAATTTTATTTTCCTGGACAGTCTCTATAGCATTTTCCCCCTCAAAGCTAGTGTGTTCGATACCTGCCCTAAGGTTTTTGTCTGTTAATGTTTTCTTCTTCTCTCCTCTCTGTCTTAGAAATTAGAGTTTGTATATATTGGTTTCTCTGCTACTAAGGGATCTCATGATTCTTAGAAGGAGAAGTAAAAGATTCGAAGTCTTTGGCTGTCAAGTTCTCTAGAATTTATTTCAGATTCCTAAGTGTTAAAAAAAAAGGCATAAAATCTTTGGAAACTGTGAAAAGCAAGTGCTGATAGATCTTATTCTGGTAAGAGAAATATGCCTATAAAGTTTTCCTTCTTTTAAAAAATAACTTCATTCCCCAGTTGAATGAAGTTATTTTTTAAAAGAAGGAAAACTTTATAGGCATAAATGTACTCAGCCCTAATATGAATCTAATTTATAGCTTTCATATGAAGGCTAAAACCCAATTATAGCACAGGAATACAGGAAAAGGGGAAAGGGAGGGGAGGAGAGAGGATGGGTGGAGTGAGGGTAATTGGTGGGGCCACACCTATGGTGCATCTTAGAAGGGTACAGGGGAAACTTACT
>CAUYON010180769.1:0-24438 GCA_963573935.1 Arctocebus calabarensis
AGCGACACGGTGCAAAATGGGGTGTCTCCCATGCGTGCGGCAGAAAGACCGGGGCCAGGACCTGCCTCAGGGCGACTCAGTTCACAGGGAAGCGACCCGGACGCTCACTGGGACGCGAACTGACTCGGCGTGGAAGGAGCCGCGCGGGGGTGTGAGGTCGCTACGGCCCCCAGAATCCGGGTACAGAGGGGCTGGGATTGAGAAACGGACTCGTGATCGCAAAAAGAGAAACTCACCGAGCCTGGGATCGCGTCCGTTCCACTGAGTGCCTTCCGGATGTGCGGGAAGCAGCGCAGGTGGGAGAGGAGCCGGACGGGACAGGTTGTGGGCGGGTACAAGGGGCGGGGCCCCAAGGGCGGGGCGGGGACTTGGGACCGGGTCGCAGGGGAGGGGCGGGGTCTACGTTCGGGCGTTCTTGTTCCCCAGGTGCTCAGTTTCGTGGGTTTATAGGAGAAAACGTAGGAAAAGGCAGCAGTTATTCAGAGGTCAGGGAACTAGAATCTAGCTGGGAACGTCAATGTCGGCTGGTGATTAAATCCAGGAAGGTTCCTGCAATTAAAATTAAGTTCTGTAATCACACTAAATACTCCAGAGATGTCTGTGTAGGAGAGGCAAACTACAGTGTGAATTGCACACCCCTCCCGGGCTGAATGTTCAGTTTCAGGCTGATGTCCAACAGAACCCACTAGAAATCCTTTCCATTTCTATTCCCAGTTCACTCCAGAGGGAGGGCTTCAAGCCTAAGCTCAGTTCCAGAGACTCTCAGGGGGACAACCCTGGGGCCTGTAGTGTTCATGCCACTGTAAGTGGTCACCAAGGGCTGCTTTGAAAAAGCAGAAACTCATGGCTCGGCGCCTGTGGCTCAAGTGGCGAGGGCGCCAGCGACCTACACCTGAGCTAGCGGGTTCGAATCCGGTCCCGGCCAGCCAAACAATGATGATGACTGCAACCAAAAAATAGCCGGGTGTTGTGGTGGACACCTGTAGTCCCAGCTACTTGGGAGGCGGAGGCAGAAGAATCGCTTGAGCTCAGGAGTTGAAGGTTGCTGTGAGCTGTGAAGCCAGGGCACTCTACCCAGGGTGACAGCTTGAGGCTCTGTCTCAAAAAAAAAAAAAAAAAAAAAGAGAAAAAACTCTTCAGCAACTCTTGAATGTAAATAGGTCTTTTCCTTGTTTTCTCTTCTCAAAAGGATCCTCCTACCTCAGCTACCAAGCGACCCGGGATTACATGTATGCACCACCACACACAACTTGAAATTATTGAAAGAAAATATATTTATTACGTACTTTTTTTATTAAGCAATTTTGGAGAAAATAAAATATGCTAGGTGCCAGTTTTCCTGGCACAACCAAAACACATCTTGCTTTCCTGAAAGACTGTCACTCTGAATAGAAATATAAGACACAGGAAGTGGCACAGCTAGGGATTCAGCAATAGAGATTATCTCATTGTCACAAAGTCAAGTTGAAGACTGAAGGATTTTACCTCTTATTACCTTTCCATTTTCCTCTGCAGATGCTCATTAACTTCCAAAGGTGATTTCCAAGCATCTGATCTTAGATAAGGCCCACATTAAGAAATTTCAGTTCACTATCTTGTACTCCACCAAAGCTATGCCTACACTAAAGACTTGAAGGTACACTGCTTTTTCATGCTGACAGAGAACTTAACTTTTGCCTGCCATTGTCCCATGAGCATGCTCATGTCATAAAATCTGTCTCCAAATAGCACCCTCCCTTATAAACTCTACATTTGTCACTAGAGTAACATAGAAATATCTTTTTGGTTTTTTGGGGGAGTGGGGATTGTTAAAATTTTATACCAAAATTTGTACACATTTTACAAAAGTTGAGAAAACAGTATAATGAACACTGTCCCACCCACCCACCCCCATCACCCACAACTCAGTTTCAATAATTATCAACACATGGCCAATTCTTTTCATCTACACCCAACATAGAAATATCTTAAACATACATGCTGACTTACAGTATTCGAAAGAGAAAAATTTAGACTAAAAAGTCATATATAAACCAGATTATTTCATTAGACTTGAAAACGAACCATGGTATACATTTCTTTGTATCATAATGTAAAGATTGTTTCCTTAATTTAAAAAAATCTCCTTTTGTAAAATTCCTTTATCATCTTTATGATATAATAAACCTTTCCACATAATAATCTAGTTTCTACTATAAAAAAATTATAGGAAATTTAACCACAATATATTTCATTTTTTTTTCTTTATGGAGACAGAATCTCCCTGTTGTTGCTGTTCACTGGATCCCTTAGTTATTGACACAAAGGCAGCACTGCAAGTGAAATGATTGATGAAAAAGGGAAGTCTGAGGCTCACTCAGGCACTCAGCAACAACTGAAACTTTATTCAGTTTATTATATATCCAAACTGATTATATATATCAGATAAAATGAATTATTATATATCAGATAAAATGAATCAAGAATAAAGAACAAATGTATTAGTTGAGACTGCCATAAAAACTTCTCTTCAGCATAAGTGTTACAAAGTTACAAAGCACGCACACATCATTTCTAAGTCTGGAGCAATTAACTTAAAGATAAACCTCAAGGACGTTAGGCTGTCTGTTCTTCTTGCCCATTCCCTTCAAAGTTTAAAAGAAACTTATTGTGTAACTTGAAATTAGGGAACAGAGTACAACAGCCCACTGCCCTAGGTAGGTGCTCAACCCCCAGCTTCGAGTTGGTGAGACCCTCTGTTGCATTCCTTTCTCAAGGCGTAACTGCTCACTTAGATAAGCAAGGCCGTTTCAGTAAGCAAGGAGAATTAACCTCTTAGTCTCACTTCTAGCCCGAGAGTGGAATTTTCCCTTCACAGGGTCTCATACCTCAAGGAGCACATATGAAACTGAGTCACTCTCCCAGGGTACAGGGAACTGTGCCCCCTCACCCTGTGTCACTCAAGGTAGAGGGCTGTGGCATCAGCTTAGCTCACAGCAACCCCAATGTCCAGGACTCAAGTGATCTTGTCTCAGCCTCCCAAACAGATGGCAATGCTAGTGCCCACCATGCTACCCACCAGGCTAATTTTTCTATTTTTAGTAGAGAGAGGGTCTTGTACTTGTTCAGACCAGTTATGAACTCCTGTGCTTAAGTGATCCCCACACTTCCCCCTCCCAGAGAGCTAGGATTACAGGTGTGAGCCACCACACACTATACAATGTAACTTCTGGGATAACCAAGAAAGGAATGAAGTGTGTGATTAACATGGTCTGTCCTAACCAAGTTGAGTGATTTCAAGAGAAAATTCTGTTACCTTAAAAAGTCAAACTGCATCATGTGATATTTAACAACTTTTGTACCTCTGTCTTCTTTTTTCCTCTTCTGCTCATCAGGGCAGCTAATAGCAATGTCTGAGTGCTCCCTCCTTTGGCACCAGGGATAGGTTTAAACCACATGTGGGTGCCCCACCTGCACCCCAACCATAAACTTCCTAACACCCCATACACGACAGTTCCTCTCAAGCCATGTGTGCACCTGCAGGTGGAGAGAAACCTCAGAAACCTCACTGTGCAATAGTTACACACCACTGTCAATGTCTCAACCAAAGGTTAGGTGCATGTGAACAACCACGATCCAGGGAAATGAAAAATAAAACCCGGGTACAGTGTTACAAGAGTGAATATTACCCTTTTCCCCTAAGTGGCCTGAGGTGATCTGTGAAAATGGTTCGCTATTCACTTGACCCAGAAAACCCCACAAAGTCATGCAAGTCAAGAGGCTCGAATCTTCGTGTTCACTTTAAGAACACACGTCAAACTGCCCAGGCCATCAGGGGTATGCATATACCAAAAGCCACCAAGTATCTGAAGGATGTCACCTTAAAGAAACAATGTGTACCATTCCGACCTTACAATGGAGGAATTGGTAGGTGTGCCCAGGCCAAACAGTGGGGCTGGACACGGGGTTGGTGGCCCAAAAAGAGTGCTGAATTTTTGCTGCATATGCTTAAAAAGGCAGAGAGTAATGCTGAACTTAAGGGTTTAGATGTAGATTCTCTGGTCATTGAGCATATCCAAGTGAACAAAGCACCCAAGATGTGCCACCGAAGTTACAGAGCTCATGGTCACATTAACCCATCCATGAGCTCCCCCTGCCACACTGAGATGATCCTTACTGAAAAGGAACAGATTGTTCCCAAACCAGAAGAGGTAGCACAGAAGAAAAAGATCCCAGAAGAAACTGAAGAAACAAAAACTTATGGCACAGGAATAAATGCAAAATAAAACAAATGCACATAACAGTAAAAAAAAAAAAAAGAAAAAAAGAAAGAGTGAATATCAGTGGTTTCTAGTTTATCCAGCAAAACAAAGCTCCACCTGACTCGGCGCCTGTGGCTCAATGGGCTAAGGCGCCAACCACGTACACCTGAGCTGGCGGGTTCGAATCCAGGCCGGGACCGACAAACAACAATGACGGCTGCAACCAAAAAATGGCTGGGCGTTGTGGCGGGCGCCTGTAGTCCCAGCTACTTGGGAGGCGGAGGCAGGAGACTCGCTTGAGCCCAGGAATTGGAGGTTGCTATGAGCTGTAATGTCACAGCACTCTATCCAGGGTGACAGCTTGAGGCTCTGTCTCAAAAAAAAAAAAAAAAAAAAAGAAAGAAAATGGGAGAGGATAAGCTCAGGCTAGGTTGAGGGACAAAGCTTGCTTCACTTAGAATGCTGGCTGTTGGGAGGATTAATGCTCTGGGAGATCAGATAATCAGGCATTTGGGCATACTCTGGTGGTGGCATAGTCCACAGAACATCTGCTTTCATATAGTTTGGAAAAGATTATGTGCTTATCAGAGATGCTAATGTTCAGGGTGACACTGGACATTCTCAGAAAATATAAAAGATTGGTTTTGACTTTGTAATGTCATTCTCTCAGTTCCTGTGACCTGAAGTACACAGAAGGAGTACAGTCCCTCAATTGGACTAAAATCATGAAGACCATTGTTGATGACCCTGAAGGCTTCTTTGAACAAGGTGGCTGGTCTTTCCTAGAGCCTGAGGGTGAGGTGCGTGAGTGTGGGGTTTCTTTTCTGGTTAATCTGGGCAGTTGTGACAGCTTGAGGCTCTGTCTCAAAAAAAAAAAAAAAAAATGGGTTAAATTAATTTACTAAGTTGATAAGGTGAATGTAAAAAGTAAAAATAAAAGCAGTAAATATTATGTTCTTTCTAACTCACCAGGGGAGTGATGCTGAGGAAGGAGATTCAGAGTCTGAAATTGAAGATGAAACTTTTAACCCTTCAGAAGATGACTATGAAGAAGAGGAGGAAGACAGTGATGAAGATTATTCCTCAGAAGCAGAAGAGTCAGGTTAGTTTTTATAGAGAAAATTTTGTCATGGCTTCCTAATCTGATGTGATTTCTGAAAAGTACTTTTTCTTTAAGAGACAGAGTCTTACTTTGTTGCCCTTGGTAGAGTGCCATAGTGTCCTAACTCACAGCAACCTCCAACTCTTGGGCTTAGCTGATTCTCTTGCCTCATCACCCCCACACCCCCGCCCCGAATAGCTGGGACTATAGTAGCACCCGCCACAACACCCTGCTATTTTTTTGTTGCAGTTTGGCCAGGGCTGGGTTCAAACCCACCACCCTCAGTATATGGGGCTGGCGCCCTATTCACTGAGCCATAGGTACCGCCCAAAATTACTTTTCTAGAAGGGAGGAATTCTGTCATTTCACTCCATTCCTGCATAATGATGACTAATGCTTAATTAATTTTATTTCAGACTATTCTAAGGAATCATTGGGCAGTGAAGAAGAGAGTGGAAAGGATTGGGATGAACTGGAGGAAGAAGCCCGAAAAGGTTAAAAAAATTTGTTGTTGCTTTTGTTTATTTTACTTATTCATTTATTTATGCACAGATTTCTAACATCTTGTTATTTTGAAGTGGTAGTAGTAGTAGCCTAATGAAAGTAACAAAATAATGATACACAACTGATTCAGAGCCAAAGCTACAACTTCATTGGCCAAAGGGGAAAATTAGGTCCATAAATATGTTCATTGGGCATGATTCTGACTGACTGGCTGCTTTTTTAAATCTGCCCAAGCCCATGGTATGCAAATAGCCATGATAGACACATAGTCATGTAAGAATCCAGAACTTGCCTACTAAGTTTCCCAACTTACACCTTTTAATACTCAAACTTTCTGGGAATATCTTTATGATGCTAATCTAGTTACTCTGGGAAAAAAAACAAATATAAGTTAAAGATGAAAATATTTATTATCTACTGTGTCCAAATCATTGTGATAGGTATTTTTCATAGGTTATTCTATTTAATCCTTAAATCATTCTCCCTTTTATAAATCAATAAACCAAGACTCAGAAGAGTTAAATATTTGCCCAAATCTCACAACTAGTAAGTGACTGAGTAAAGATTAAAGTTCAAGCCTGACTCCACAGTACATTCTTCCAATAATACCAGGTACCTAAAGCTAATCTACAATTAATAATGCCTTTCTTCTGTTTAGCGGACCGTGAAAGTCGTTATGAGGAAGAAGAAGAACAGAGTCGTATGAGTCGGAAGAGGAAGGCATCTGTGCATAGTTCAGGCCGTGGCTCTAACCGTGGTTCCAGACACAGCTCTGCACCCCCCAAGAAAAAGAGGAAGTAATTTCTGAACTTTGGCCCTGAGCTCCATTCTTCCTCTGGCCAACTCCTGAAAATTTTACATGACATAGAAACTGTATTTTTCCTTTTGTTTTCTTTTGAAGTTTCGCCATTTGTGTTTATGGGTTTAGGGGGCCGTTTGTGTGGACCAACCTACTCCGGGAATTCCAGGCCCACCAGGACCCATGTCAATGGCCCCCTTCAGATGGCAAGGGAGGAGATGTTCTTGAAGACGAGCAGAGGCTCCCACTGTTAATAAATATCGTTTCATTCCTCTCTCTTCCTGTCACCTGCCAGGACTTTGATGGCTTCTGACATCTTATTTTTTGGTGTCTCAAAGCCATATTTCTAAGACAGTGGTACAAAGTGACCCTTAGCTACCTGTACCATGGTTCTTGACCAGCAGATTCAATCCTCCATCCTACCCTACTGCCATGACCTTCCTCACATCTCTTTAAGTTTTATCTTGGCAATACTCAAGAAGAGGTTCTTGGAATTTGCTAATGGTTGTGATAAACCAGACAACTTGAGCTAGTGAGGCAGTTTGGGCTGGTGCCTTCATCTGAGTTTTCCTGTTTTCTTGACTCATACAGATTCTGAGGTATTTCTGCTGCCTTGGAAGACATAAGAAGCAGTGACACACTTTGGTTCAGTTATTTCTCCTTACAAATTCACACATGGTACATGATAAGGCAAAATTACCATTGTCTTCTTTTTCTTCTGATACATCTAATGAAGAATGGTGTGCCTCATATACTGCTTCTAGTGAAATTTTGAGAAAGGTTCAAAAGTGTCAACATTTAAATCTGGAAGGGACAAGTCATGCCTTGGGCCTAGAATACCCTGATGAGGAAAGAGAAGAGGAAGGGAGGCCATATCTACAACACAGCCTCTCATCACTGCTGCTCCTTATTTCTACTTGTCTTGCATTGTCTTGTATTTATCACAGTTTCTGTTGAACAGCTTTTAAGTATTTTGGGGAGTTTATCTTGCCATCCTCCCCCTCTGGTTCTCTGCACCCACCTGTCCCACTGCAGTTCCTTTCGTGTTCTGTGACTATAAGAGAAGGGGGGGAGGGGTCTTGGATTTATGTTTGTTTGTTTTTTTCTCTTTAGCAGTAGGACTTGATATTTTCAATTTTGGAAGAACTAAAAGCTAAATAAACTGTGGGTTTTTTTGTTGTTGTTTTGTTTTTGTAAATTTACCTTTCAGGTAAATACCTGATAATACTTCAGTTCCTGATAGCCTGCTTCTCACCTGGTAAAGCACTAAGGTGTAAAGAGAAAAATGCCTTTATCCAGCTAGTGTCCCAAAAGTGAACTTTCATAGTTAGGTTCCAAGATACTAGATATGACAGTAAGCCAATTCATGGTATACCAAGTTACTTTATAAGAGACTTTTTACTATAAGTTTCCCTCAGATTTTAGAATGGAATAGCACTTGTTCCTTCATGAAAACAAGTCCTCAGTCATCTCCTTGTAAATAGCATGGAGGGCAGCAGCTGCTTGAAGGGAAACCTTCAGCCTTCCTATTGGGGTAGCCTGATCTTCAGGGCTAACAACTGTTAGGAAAGGAAAAGAAAAGTGTCAGACAACAGCATCTTTCAGTTATACACTTTTAATACCTGGCATTTGCCAGGTTAGCTGCTGGGAATAATAAATGACATTACCTCCCCATTTCATAAGGGGATTAAGTTTGGTGAAGGAGAAAAGAAAACAGGTAATTAGAATACAGGTGTCCCAGCCTGGCCCGGTGGCTCACATCTGTAATCTTACCACTCTGAGAGACTGAGGCAATAGGATTGCTTGAGCTGAATAGTTCAAGATATGACTGAGTAAGAGCAAGACCCTCTCTCCACTAAAAATAGAAAATTAGCCATACTTTGTGGTGAGTACCTATATAGTCACAGCTTCTCAAGAAGATGAGGCAGGAGGATTGCTTGAGCCCAGGAGTTTGAGGTTGCTATGAGTTAGGCTGATGCCAAGGCACTCTATCCTGAACAACATAAGACTCAAAAAAACCTTAAGCAGTGCCTGTGGCTCAGCAAGTAAGGCACCAGCCCCATATACCAAAGGTGATGGGTTCACACCCAGCCTTGGCGGAACTGCAAAACAGAAAAATAGCCAGGCATTGTGGTGGGCGCCTGTAGTCCCAGCTACTCAGGAGGCTGAGGCAAGAGAATCACCTAAGCCCAGGAGTTGGAGGTTGCTGTGAGCTGTGTGACGCCATGGCACTCTACCGGGCAATAAAGTGAGACTGTCTCAAAAAAAACTGTCCCTAAAGTTGCCATACATTAGGTAAATGGGAAATGGTAGTTAAATGTACCCTTATTTACAAAACACTCATTACAAAATTCAACAAAGAAGTGGTCAACACATAGAATATTTTGTAAAATTCTGTAATTAGTATTTTCTAAATAAAAGTATATTCATTTTGCTAATTCTCCCTATGTTATAGTGACTTTAGGAGCAACCTTTAGGATACCCTATACATTGTATAGGAGCTATAATGAGGTGGCGCCTGTAGCTCAGTGGGTAGCGTGCTGGCCGCATACACCAAGGCTGGCAGGATCAAAGTCAGCCAAACACAATGACAACTGCAACAACAAAATAGCTGGGCATCGTGGTGGGCACCTGTAATTCCAGCTACTTGGTAGGCTGAGGCAAAAGAATTCATTTAAGCTCAAGGGAGCTTGAGGTTGCTGTGAGCTGTGTCAATGCGGCACTCTACGGAGGGCGATGTAGTGAGACTGTCTTAAAAAAAAAAAGCTATAAAGAAAGCTCAAGGTGCTTTGGGGACACAAAGGGGCATCTGCATCATAAGGGATAATTCATGAGTTAAGTCTTTTATTTTTGGACACTTATCTCCCTGGATTGAGTACCCTGATGGCATAGTTCACTGCAACCTCAAATTCTTGAACTCAAACAATCCTCTTGCCTCAGCCTCCAGATGAGCTGGGAGTACAGGTGAGCATCACAAGGCCCAGCTAATTTTTCTATTTTTAGTAGAGACAGGGTCTTGCTCTCATTCAGTCTGGTTTCGAACACTTGACCTCAGGTGATCTACCAGCCTTGGCCTCCTGGAGTGCTATTCCAGGCATGAGCCACCATATCCAGCCAGTTAAGAACAAATTTAAATCATGATTCATTAAACACTGTACATTAAACAAGTTTCATAAAACAACATATTCAGCTGGGCATGATGGCTCATGCCTATAATCCCAGCATTTGGCAGGCCAAGGCAGGCAGGCTGCCTCAGCTCTTAGGTTTTAAAAATACCCAGGCATTGTGGCAGGTGCATGTAGTCACAGCCACTTGGGAGGCTGAGGCGAATTGCTTGGGCCCAAGTTTGAGGTTGTTGTGGGCTATTACGATACAGCACTCTACAGAGGGTGAGAAACAGACTGTCTCAAAGAAAAGGGGCGGTGCCTATGGCTCATCGAGTAATGCGCCAGCCCCAAATACTTAAGGTGGCTGGTTCAAACTCGGCCTTGCCAAACTGCAAAACAGAAAAGTAGCTGGGCATTGTTGCGGTCATCTGTAGTCCCAGCTACTGGGGAGGCTGAGGCAAGAGAATTACCTAAGCCCAGGAGTTCAAGATTGCTGTGAGCTGTGTGACACCACGGCACTCTACCAAGGTCGATAAAGTGAGACTCTGTCTCTACAAAAATAATAATAATAAAGCAATATATGCAATGTACTAATATTTTCTACAGTTTTGGTTAGCTTTTTTCAAATTCTGGTGACTTGCTAATTTAATTTCACTACCCACTAATGGGTTGGTGAGACATGGGTCTAGTGGATCTTTTTGAATGCCCAGATAGATAAGATAGGTGAAGTCTCAAGTGTGTAAGGAGCATTGAGGACTAGACAGCAGGTCCACCTAAAGGAATTCAAATGCTAATTGTTTTTTTTTAAAGACAGTCTCACTGTGTCACCCTGGATAGAGTGCCATAGTGTCATCATAACCCACAGAAACCTCAAACTTTGAGCTTGAGCAATCCTCCTGCTTCAGCCTCCCAAGTAACTGGGACTGTGGTTGCCCACCACAACGCCCAGCTAGCTTTTCTATTTTTAGTAGAAATGGGGGTCTCATTCTTGCTCAGCTGGTCTTGAGGTCTCCTGACCTCAAGCAATCCACTGGCCTCAGCCTCCCAGAGTGCTAGTATAGGCATGAACCACCATGGCTGGCCCCTCAAATGCTAATATTTTTAAAGTATGCCAATCTGTAGCAAATTGTAGAAGTATTTAAGAAGAATGCAGTGATTATTTAGAAACATTTACTGTAGTAGATGGGAAAAGCGTGGAAGGGAACAGGTTAGAAAATGATTACTGTAGGAGAGTTGTAATTAAAGTATATGTAAAATGGATAAAGCTTTACAGACCAATGAATGTAAGGGAGAGAAGGGAGTTTCTGTCTGTGTAAGATGCTGAGTACATTATGATACAGAAGGATAATACAAATCAGCTGTCTTTACAAACCTTATATGATCAAGAGAATTCAGAAATTATCATGTTTAAATTTGATTGAAATGAAAAGATCTTGTTTTAAAAATCCCCTATGTCGGGCGGCGCCTGTGTCTCATCAAGTAGGGCGCCGGCCCCATATCCTAAAGGTGGCGGGTTCAAACCTGGCCTAGGTGTTGTGGCGGGTGCCTTTAGTCCCAGCTACTCGGGAGGCTGAGGCAAGAGAATCACCTAAGCCCAGGAGTTGGAGGTTGCTGTGAGCTGTGTGATGCCACCGCACTCTACCGAGGGCAATAAAGTGAGGCTCTGTCTCTACAAAAAAAAAAAAAAAATTCCCTATGTCTGCAGGGCACTGTTGCTCATGCCTATAATCCTAGCACTCTGGAGGCGAAGACTGGTGGTAGATAGCCTGAGCTCAAGAGTTCAAGACCAGCCTGCGTAGGAGTAAGACCTCATCTCTACTAAAAATACAAAAACCAGCGAGGTTGTGGTGGGCACCCACAGTCCCAGCTACTTCAGACGCTGAGGAAAGAGGATACTTGAGCCCAAGAGTCTAACATTGCTGTGAGCTATGATGATGCCATGGCACTCTACCAAGTGTGACAGAGTGAGACGGGGTGGAAAAAACAAAAAAAGACTCGGTGCCTGTGGCTCAAGTGGCTAAGGCACCAGCCACATTCACTTGATTTGGCAGGTTTGAATCCAGCCCAGGCCACCAAACAACAATGATGGCTGCAACTAAAAAATAGCTGGGTGTTGTGGTGATCGCCTGTAGTACCAGCTACTTGGGAGGCAGAGGCAGGAGACTCTCTTGAGCCCAGGAATTAAAGGTTGCTGTGAGCTGTGATGCCTCAGCACTCTATCCAGCGTGACAGCTTGAGGCTCTGTCTCAAAATAAATAAATAAATAAATAAATAAGTTTATTGGCTGAGTGGTGCCTGTGGCTCAAATGAGTAGGGTGCTGGCCTCATATGCCAAGGTGGTGGGTTCAAACCCAGTCCTGGCCAGAGGTTGCTGTGAGCTGTGATGCCTCAGCACTCTATCCAGGGTGACAGCTTGAGGCTCTGTCTCAAAATAAATAAATAAATAAATAAATTAGTTTATTGGCTGAGTGGTGCCTGTGGCTCAAATGAGTAGGGTGCTGGCCTCATATGCCGAGGTGGTGGGTTCAAACCCAGTCCTGGCCAAACACCCCCCCCAAAAAAAAAGAAAAGAAAAGAAATTCCCTATCTCAAACATTGGAAATTCAAAATAGAGTCTAGTCATATATGGGAACTAAAATATACAACTGAATGTTTTCTTTTTTTTTTTTTGACATCACAGCTCACAACAACCTCCAATTCCTGGGCTCAAGCGAGGCTCCTGCCTCTGCCTCCCAAGTAGCTGGGACTACAGGTGCCCGCCACAACGCCCGGCCATTTTTTGGTTGCAGCCATCATTGTTGTTTGGCAGGCCCAGGCTGGATTCGAACCTGCCAGCTTAGGTGTACGTGGCTGGTGCCTTAGCCTGTTGAGCCACAGGCGCCGAGCCACAACTGAATGTTTTCATGCTTGATCCAGAAATAAATACAGGGATAAGATTTCAATCCAGTTTGTCTCATCAATTTCACAAGGATAATTATGAATTGAAAAACAGAAAAAGTATTCTTTAGTAGGAGGATTTCCGTAGAAAGCAAGTGGAATTGAGAAGCACAAAAATGTATTACTCACTATCTAGTTCTTGCTCTAGAATATCTCTTCCTGACTCCAGGATCTGCCACAGTTCAAGATATGCATATCCTACTTCTTCACATTCATTCTTTTCTTCATCCATAGGATCACTTACTACTGTAAACTTTAAGCTAAAAAGAAAATAAAACAAAAAGAAAAATTCCATTTAACTCAACACTGTTAATACTCATATGCTTTATTTATTCATTTTAATTGTTAAGGATTCATTGAGGACACAGAGAACCGTGTTTACACTGATTGCATTGGTTAGGTAAAGTCCCTCTTATAACTATGTCCTGCCTCCAAGAGGTGTGTCACACACCATGACCCCCCCACCCCTACTCTTACGATTTAAAAATAAAATAAGCAGGCTTGGCACCCATAGCTCAGTGGGTAGGACGCTGGCCACATACACCAAGGCTGGCGGGTTCCAGCCTGGCCCAGGCCTCTTAAGCAACAATGACAACTGCAACAACAACAAAAAATAGTTGGGCGTTGTGGTGGGCGCCTGTAGGCCCAACTACTTGGGAGGATGGGACAAGAGAATTGCTTGAGCCCAAGAGTTGGAGATTGCTGTGAGCAGTGACACCATGGCACTCTACCAAGGGTGACACAGTAAGACTGTCTCAGAAAAAAAAAAGTTCAAGGCTCGGCGCCAGCCACATACACCTGAGCTGACCGGTTCGAATCCAGCCCAGGCCTGCCAAACAACAATGATGGCTGCAACTAAAAAATGCCAGGAGGCAACTTGGGAGGTTGAGCAAGAGAATTACTTAAGCCCAAGAGCTGGAGGTTGCTGTGAGCTGTGATGCTACAGCACTCCACCCAGGGAGACAGCTTGAGACTGTCTCAAGAAAATAAATAGGGTGGCGCCTGTGGCTCAGTGAGTAGGGCGCTGGCCCCATATACCAAGAGTGGTGGGTTCAAACCCAGCCCTGGCCAAACTGCAAAAAAAAAAAAATAGCTGGGCATTGTGGCGGGTGCCTGTAGTCCCAGCTATTCGGGAGGCTGAGGCAAGAGAATTGCCTCAGCCCAAGAGCTGGAGGTTGCTATGATCTGTGACACCACAGCACTCTACCAAGGGCAACAAAGTGAGACTCAGTCTCTAAAATAAATAAATATATGGCTTGGCACCTGTAGCTCAGTGGGTAGGGCACCAGCCACATACACCACAGCAGGTGGGTTCAAACCCAGCCAGGGCCTGCCAAACAACAATGATAACTACAACCAGAAAACAGCTGGGCGTTGTGCTTGGTGCCTGTGGTCCCAGCTGCTTAGGAGGGTGAGGTAAGAGAATCACTTTGGCCCAAGAGTTTGAGATTGCTGTGAGCTGTGACGCCACAGCACTTTACCAAGGGCAACATAGTGAGACTGTCTCAAAAAAAATTAAATTAAATTAAATTAAAAAATATATAAATAAATATAAATTAAATAAAAAAAAATAAGCAACAAGGGCCGGACGTGGTGGCTAATGCCTATAATCCCAGCACTCAGGAGGCTGAGCCAGGTGGATTGCTTGAGCTCACCAGTTCAAGCAGCCTGAGCAAAAGTGAGAACCCCACCTCTACTTTAAAAAAGAAAAAAAAATAGAAAAACTGAGGCAAGAGGATTGCTTGAGCCCAAGTTGGAGGTTGCTGTGAGCTATGACCCTACGGCACCTTACCCAGGGTGAAAGCTTGAGACTCTTATCTTAAAAAAAAAAAAAAAAAAAAAGGAAAAGGAAAAATAATAAAAGTATTCCTACAAAAACAATTTTAAAAATCGAATTTTAGAAGTTAACATTATAGGCTCGGCGCCTGTGGCTCAGAGGGCTAAGGCGCCAGCCATGTAAACCTGAGCTGGCGGGTTTGAATCCAGCCTGGGCCCTCCAACTAACAATGAAGGCTGCAACCCAAACAAAAATAGCTGGGTGTTGTGGCGGGCGCCTGTAGTCCCAGCTACTTGGAAGGCAGAGGTAGGAGACTCTCTTGAGCCCAGGAATTGTTGGTTGCTGTGAGCTTTAATGCCACGACACTATACCAAGGGCGACAGCTTGAGGCTCTTTAAAAAAAAAAAAAAAAAAAAAAAAGTTAACATTATAAAGGCTTCCTATTTGGTAAACTAGCAATAGTACTGCCTATGTAAGAAATGAATCAGCCCAGCAAGGCGGCTTACACCTATAATCCCAGCACTCTGGGAGGCTATGGCAGGATATCTTTTGTACTAATCTGGATGGAGTTGAAACACTTTTCTATCCTTGTGATACTTTACTAGGAAGAATGTGTTTCAAATTCATCCAGGTTAGTACAACTGCTTGAGCTCAGGAGTTGGGAGACCAGCCTGAGCAAAAACAAGACCCACTCTCTACTAAAAAACAGAAAAATTGGGCCAGGCGTGGTGGGTCACGCCTGTAAGCCCATCACTGTGGGAGGCTGAGGGAGGTGGATTGCCTGAGCTCACAGATCCAAGACCAGCCTGAACAAGACCCTCGTCTCTAAAAATAGCCTGGCATTGTGGCCATCACCTGTAGTCCCAGCTACTCGGGAGGCTAAAGCAAGAGAATCACTTGAGCCCAAGAGTTGGAGGTTGCTGTGAGCTATGTCAATACAGCCCTCTACCAAGCGTGGCAAAGTGAGACTCTGTCTCTTTTTTTTTTTTTTTTGTGAGACTCTGTCTCACAAAAAAAAAGAAAACAGAAAAATTAACCATGTATTGTAGTGGGGCACCTATAGTCCCAGCTACTTAAGAGGTTAGGGCAAGGGGATTCCCTGAGCCTAAGAGTTTGAGGTTGCTGTGAGCTAGAATGCCAAAGAAAGAAAGAAAGGAGGGAAGGAGGGAAGGAAAGAAGGAAGGAAGGAAGAAAAGACAGAGAGAAAGAAAAAAAAAAAACAACAAATAAAATTCTCTTTGAGAAAAAAAAAAAACAAGAAAAAATAAAAAATAAAAAAAATTTTTTTTAAATTGTCTTTGAGGGGAGGTGCATGTGGCTCAAAGGAGTAGGGGGCTGGCCCCATATGCCAGAGGTGGCAGGTTCAAACCCAGCCCTGACCAGAAAAACAGCAAAAAACCCAATTCTCTTTGAATATACAGCATTTTAATCATTCCATTTGGTCACTATCAATATTCAACTAAGTTGTTGCCACAAAAATATGTGTCCTTCAGGGGCTGGCAGGGGTGAGACATTAAACATATGAGATTAAATAATTAATCAACGAACATAGGTAGATGGAAAATTCACTAAGAGTAAATTAACTCAAATTAACTCAGAAGATGTTATTAAAATATTCAGCATTAGCACACCGAACTCAAAATTTTGAATTCCTTTCTGAAATCTTTCTTTCAAATTAGAAAGGAGATGCTCACCATCCTTGCTCAGGACCTTGTCTGTTCAGCATGGTGAACAGAAATTGCCTTCGGCCTTGTTGCTCCAGTGGGTCCAGATCTATCACTGTATTAAGAGTAACAAAAAGAGCTAAGAAGCATATACTGCTGTCATTTGGGCACTAAGACTTTCATAAATGGTACGTGTAAGATAGTGGTACAAACTAGAGGTTAGGGCCTGTGGGCTGGCTAACTATTTTTATTTTTTTTTTTGAGACAAGTCTCAGTATGTCGCCATCGGTAGAGTGCCGTGACATCACAGCTCACAGCAACCCCAAACTCGGGCGTAATTGATTCTCTTGCCTCAACCTCTCAAGTAGCTGGGACTACAGGCGCCTGCCACAACACCTGGCTATTTTTTGGTTGTAGTTATTGTTTCGCAGGCCCAGGCAGGTTTTGAACCCAGTGTATGTGGCCGGTGCACTAGCCCATGAGCTACAACCGCTGAGCTCTGGCTACCCGTTTTTGTAAATAAGTTTTATTGAACACAATCATGCCGGTTTGTTTACATACTGTCTAGGGCTGCTTTTGAACTATAATGGCAGAACTGAATAATAGTGACAGAGACTGTATAGCCTACAAAGCTTAAACTACTTACTATCTGACAAAAGAAAAAGTTTCTCGGCCCTTAATATAACAAACACTATAATCCAAATTGAAAGTTGTTCTACCAGGCTCAGCGCCTGTAGCTCAGCAGCTAGGGCACATACCCCGGAGCTAGTGGGTTTGAATCCACCCCAGACCTGCCAAACAACAATGACAACTACAACCAAAAAATAGCCAGGTGTTGTGGCAAGTGCCTATAGTCCCAGCAACTTGGGAGGCTGAGGCAAGAATATTGCTTAAGCCCAAGAGTATGAGGTTTCTGTGAGCTGTGATGCCACAGCACACTACCCAAGGCAACAAAATGAGAGCCTGTCTCAAAAAAAAAAAGAAAATGGGCTCGGCGCCTGTGGCTCAACAGGCTAAGGCGCCAGCCACGTACACCTGAGCTGGCGGGTTCAAATCCAGCCCGGGTCCGCCAAACAATGATGGCTGCAACCAAAAAATGGCCGGGTGTTGTGGCAGGCGCCTGTAATCCCAGCTACTTGAGGCAGATGCAGGACACTCGCTTGAGCCCAGGAATTGAAGGTGAGCCGTGATGCCACAGCACTCTATCCAGGGTGACAGCTTGAGGCTTTGTCTCAAAAAAAAAAAAAAAGAAAGAAAAGAAAAGAAAATGTGTTCAACACTGATTTCTATACTTAATCAAATATGAGGGTAGAAAAAAAGAGATTTTGTGCCTGTCTTTCTCAAAAGTTACTTCCAAAAAATCCTTTCTTTAAAAGCTACTAGAAAATATGGGCGGCGCCTGTGGCTCAGTGGGTAGGGCGCCAGCCTCATATACCAAGGGTGGCGGGTTCAAACCTGGCCTGGGCCAAACTGCAACAAAAAAAAATAGCCAGCTGTTGTGGCAGGCGCCTGTAGTCCTAGCTGTTCCGGAGGCTGAGACTACAGAATTGCCTAAGCCCAGGAATTGGAGGTTGTTGTGCGCCGAGTGACACCATGGCACTCTACTGAGGGCGATAAAGTGAGACTCTGTCTCTACAAAAAAAAAAGCTACTAGAAAATTTGATTCATTACATAAGAAAACAAATCAGACAAGATGATGCAGAACCCAGGAGACAGGCAATCCACTGTGGGAGAGAACTAGATTAATTCAGGCCCAGTGCCTGTAGCTCAGTGGTTAGGGTGCCAGCCACATACACTGGGGCTGGTGGGTTCAAACCCAGCCAGGGCCTGCTAAACAACAATGACAACTACAACAAGAACAACAACAAAATAGCCGGGCATTATGGCGGGCGCCTGTAGTACCAGCTATTTGGGAGGCTGAGGCAAGAGTTTGCCCAAGAGTTTAAGCCTAAGAGTCTGAGGTTGCTGTGAGCTATGCCGCCATGGCACTCTATTTATTAAAGATGACATAGTGAGACTCTGTCTCAAAAAAAAAAAAATTCTTCAAGGTCAACATCAACATAATGGTGAACAGTGGGCTAGAAAGGAGCAAGAGAACAGAGGGACATTTTCAGAAAAATACAGATAAGGGCTCAGCGCCTGTGGCTCAACGGGCTAAGGTGCCAGCCACGTACACCTTAGCTGACGGGTTCGAATCCAGCCCAGGCCCGCCAAACAACAACGGCTGCAACCAAAAAAATGGACGGGCATTGTGGCAGGAGCCTCTAGTTCCAGCTACTTGGGAGGCAGAGGCAAGAGACTCGCTTGAACCCAGGAATTGAAGGTTGCTGTGAGCTGTGATGCCACAGCACTCTCTCCAGGGTGACAGCTTGAGTCTCTGTCTCAAAAAGAAAAGAAAAGAAAAGAAAAGAAAAATACAGATAAGTTATTTGACAGGTTTCATTATCTGAAAATTTGAAAAGGCTGTTGGAGAATTACAATTCATACCATAAAAATAAAACAAGTGAAAAATTGAAGCAAATAATAAGCAAGAAAGGAAATAGAATTGCATATTACTTGGTCCTACAAGAATTAATATTTGCATAGCCATAATAGCAGAAATAATTAAAATGTATTTAAGTGGCAATTATGATCCAACTATATGGAGGAAAGGAACGTGGGTTTGGTTTAAAAGAACTAAAGTTTATAGTCCAAGATAGGAAGTCAGTATAATGTCTAAAGATGATGAATCAGGAAATTTTAAATACCAGGAGAAACAGCTGTAAAGTTAAAATTGGCTGTGGTGGACTGAGGCAGGGGCTGGGGGTGGTGGAGAGATGTGTGGAGAAGAGATGGAGCAAAGTGCTGCTTAATTTTAAATTTTCTTTATTTTGTAGAGACAGAGTCTCACTTTATCGCCCTCGGTAGAGTGCCGTGGCATCACACAGCTCACAGCAACCTCCAATTCCTGGGTCTAGGCGATTCTCTTGCCTCAGCCTCCCAAGTAACTGGGACTACAGGCGCCCGCCACAACGCCCGGCTATTTTTTTGTTGCAGTTTGGCCGGGGCTGAGCTTGAACCCGCCACCCTCGGTATATGGGGCTGGCGCCCTACCCACTGAGCCACAGGCGCCACCCCTTTCTTTTTTTTTTTTTTCAGTTTTTGACTGGGGCTGGGTTTGAACCCGCCACCTCCAGCATATGGGGCCAGCGCCCTACTCCTTTGAGTCACAGGCACCTTTTTTTTTTTTTTTTAATAGACAGAGTCTTGCTCTGTCACCCTGGGTACAGTGCCATGGAGTCATAGCTCACAGCAACCTCAAACTCTTGGGCTCAAGTGATCCTCTTGCCTCAGTTTTTCATTTTTGGTAGAGAGGGGAGTCTCATTCTTGCTCAGGCTGGTCTTGAACTCCTGAGCTCATAATATCCACCTACCTCAGCCTCCCAGGCTGCCAGGATTACAGATGTGAGCCACCACTCCCGGCCACAATTTAGAAAACCTTTTTATTTGCCTGGTGTTGTGGCTCACACCTGTAATCCTAGCACTCTGGGAGGATGAGACAGGTGGATTGTCTGAGCTCACCAGTTCAAGACAAGCCCGAGCAAGAGTGAGTGCCTAGTCTCTAAAAATAGCTGGGCAGCTGTAATTCCCAGCGACTTGGGAGAGAAGTAGCTCTTGAGGCAAGAGAATCGCTTGAGCCCAAGGGTTTGAGGTTGTTGTGAGCTATGACACCATAGCATGCTACAGGGCATCAAAGTGAGACTTTGTCTCAAAAAAATAAAAATAGGCTTGGCACCTGTGGCTCAAGCGGCTAAGGGGCCAGCCACATACACCTGAGCTGGCGGGTTCGAATCCAGCCTGGGCCCACCAAACAATGACGGCTGCAACCAAAAAAAAAAAAAAAATAGCCAAGCGTTGTGGCGAGCGCCTGTAGTCCCTGTTACTTGGGAGGCGGAGGCCGGAGAATCGCTTGAGCCCAAGAGTTGGAGGTTGCTGTGAGCTGCGTGCTGTGTGCATGGCACTCTACCCAGGGCGACAGCTTGAGGTTCTGTCTCAAAAAATAAATAAATAAAAATGGTTGTATCCACCTCATCAATAAAAGTCCAGTGTAGTCAGACCCCTCAGTACAGATGCTTGTAACTCTCCTCTCCCCAGTGACCACACAGGAAGCCTTACCTTTGCTAAAGTGGAAGTGGATCTCTTCTCCTGGCCTTGGTTTCCTCAGGGATACTGGAGTCTCTGTCTCTGACAAAGGTACATCATAGAATTTGTACTCCACATATACCTGTTTTATATTCTCATCAGACATCACTTCAGCCTCTGGGTAGAAGGCCAGAGAGACAATTTCAATGCACATCTTCTCTGAAACCTAAAAAAGAAAATGCTTATTTATTTCCTAAAGGTTAGAGTGCCCAAAGTGCTTATACTCCATCCAGTTAACACATTACAGTGCTTTCTAGAGAGCAAACATAAGCATATCCCATCTAATATCTTATTCCCAAGATTCAACCACTGCTAACCTGTGGGAAATGTGTGAAGAGAACCCAGTTGTTCTCTCGTCCTGCCTTGTGAATCATGTCTCCAGGTCAGCCTTTCTCAGCTATCTCCCCATACAGAAAAAAATCAAGAACATTTCTGAACAGGTAGCTTTTTCTCTCTCTCTCTTTTTTTTTTTTTTTTTTTGTAGAGACAGAGTCTCACTTTATCGCCCTCGGTAGAGTGCTGTGGCGTCACACAGCTCACAGCAACCTCCAACTCCTGGGCTTAGATGGTTCTCTTGCCTCAGCTTCCCAAGTAGCTGGGACTACAGGCACCCACCCCAGTACCCGGCTATTTTTCTGTTTTGCAGTTCGGCCGGGGCCAGGTTTGAACTCGCCACCTTCAGTATATGGGGCCGGTGCCCTACTCAATGAGCCACAGGACCCGCCCGAGATAGCTTTTTCTCTAAAAACAAATTAATAAAATGAAATAAGAATAAAGTGGATGAAGAGCCTTTTTCATATGTATTTCTGTGTACTTTGCAAACACTTTTGTGAGATAGGTTTCTAGAAGTGAAATTACTGGGTTTTTTTCTTTTTTCTTTTTTTTTTTTTTGAGACAGAGCCTCAAGCTGTCACCCTGGATAGAGTACCGTACCATCACAGCTCACAGCAACCTCCAATTCCTGGTCTCAAGTGAGTCTCCTGCCTCTGCCTCCCAAGTAGCTGGGACTACAGGCACCCGCCACAACGCCCGGCCATTTTTTTTTTTTTGGTTGCAGCCGTCATTGTTGATTGGCGGGCCCGGGCTGGATTCAAACACGCCAGCTCAGGTGTATTTGGCTGGTGCCTGGCGCCTTAGCCGCTTGAGCCACAGGCACCGAGCCTATTTTTAGAGATCCTGCTCTGGCTCAGGCAGGTCTCAAACCTGTAAGCTCAGGCAATCCACCCACCCAGGCCTCCCACAGTGCTAGGATTACAGGCGTGAGCCACCGTGCTGCAGCCAGGAACGACCACCAGGCCGGTGACTTTCAACTTTAAGATTCAGAGTATGCACATCTATATGCACCTATATAAAAGTCATTAATTCTCCTAAAACAATTGCAAACCTTGCTATGTATGATGCAAACTGTTATTTTATGAGCTATTCTAGCTGTTTTTTTAAATTAATGTTGAATGGGATTCCCTGTTATGATCTCTTTATCCCTTAATGGATGTCAACTCTCAGTTGAGAAACATGGCAGTTGAGTTAAGCCATGTAAGTAACACTGTAGCCATTAGCCACATGTGGCAACTGAGCTCTTGGCAATGTGGCTACTCCAAATTGAGATGTGCTGTAAGGGTAAAAATCACACAGGATTTTGAAGACTTTGTATGAAAAAACAAAAGCAGGGCAGTGCCTGTGGCTCATGGAGTGGGGCACTGGCCCCATATACCGAAGGTGGAGGGTTCAAACCCAGCCTCGGCCGGACTGCAAAACAGAAAAATAGCCGGGCGTTGTGGCGGGCGCCTGTAGTCCCAGCTACTCGGGAGGCTGAGGCAAGAGAATAGCCTAAGCCCAGGAGTTGGAGGTTGCTGTGAGCTGTGTGATGGCAAGGCACTCTACTGAGGGTGATAAAGTGAGACTCTGTCTCTACAAAAAAAAAAAAAAGAACAATATCTCAATAATTTTTATATTATGTTCATGCTGAAATGACAATATCCTGGTCATATTAGGGTAAATAAATATATTGTTAACATTAACTTACCTGTTTCTTTTTATTTATTTATTTGAGACAGAGTTTCACTTTGTTACCCTTGGGAGAATGCTGTGACATCACAGCTGACAGCAACTTCAAACTCTTGGGCTCAAGCAATTCTCTTGCCTCAGCCTCCCGAGTAGCTGGGACTACAGGTGTCCACCACAATGCCAGGCTATTTTTAGAGACAAGGTCTCACTCTAGCGCAGGCTGGTCTTGAACCTATAAGCTCAGGCAATCCACCTGCCTTGGCCTCCCAGAGTGCTAGAATTACGGGCATGGGCCTCTTTGGGCATTATGGCAGGTGCCTGTAGTCCCAGCTACCTGGTAAGCTGAGGGAAGAGAATTGCTTAAGCCCCAAAGTTTGAGGTTGTTGTGAGCTGTGACTCTACGGCACTCTACCCAGGGCGACAGCTTGAGACTCTGTCTCAAAAAAAAAAAAAAAAAAGAATTATGTAGAACTGTTTATACTGACATTGGTATAAGACAGACGGAAGGAGACAAAGAGGCAGACATGTATAGTATGAGCCCATGTACATACATGCACACATTATACACATTTGAATGTATTCACTAACAGAATGCAAACAGACTGTTAACAGGGACAACCCCTAAGGAGTGGGGTGGAGCAGGGGCAGATTAAGTAAATTGGGCCAGAAAACTTTATATATCTCTCTATATTTTACTTTACTTTACTTTATATATCGTTCTATATTTTAATTTTTAACAAATGTTAAAATTACCTTGAACATTGAAACTATATTTATAAATATATGTATATACTATTTAAGTATATATATATATTTCTATTAAATGTCTATTTTGGTAGGGATGGGTAGCTAGGAGTTGTGATGATAGCCACTGTTGTAGGAATAGAACAGCCAGTGATAGAAGTTAAAGAATAATCAGTAATCTCAGGGAATAAAGACAGAGCAGCACAAGAAGTCAAACTGAAAAAACAGAAGCATGAGAAAGAACTTGGAATAAGTTCTTGGACTTCACACATAACCTCTCCAGTCTCACCCTTTCCGAATGTCTACTTCCTGTGTCTATGGCCTGACCCCTTTCTGTCTTCCTCCCTTCTCTCTGCCCATTTCTTGCTCTCCTCCAGAGACCCCTCTTGCTCTGCCTGCCCCTTGACCACCTGAGTGCATGAGGATTCTGTCTTTGGACTTCTTCTTTTTTATTTTTCTCTTTTTTTTTTTTTTTTTTGAGACAGAGCCTCAAGCTTTCACCCTGGATACAGTGCCGTAGCATCATAGCTCACAGCAACCTCCAATTCCTGGGCTCAAGCGAGTCTCTTGCCTTCGCCTCCCAAGTAGGTGGGACCACAGGCGCCTGCCACAACGCCTGGCCATTTTCTGGTTGTAGCTGTCGTTGTTTGGCAGGCCTGGGCTGGATTCGAACCCTCCAGCTCAGGTGTATGTGGCTGACGCCTTAGCCCGCTGAGCCATAGGCGCCGAGCCTATTTTTCTCTTTTTAAGGCAGAGTCTCACTATGTCTCCCTCGGTAGAGTGCAGTGGTGTCACAGCTCACAGCAACCTCAAGCTCTTGGGCTTAAGTGATTCTCTTGCCTCAGCCTCCCAAGTAGCTGGGACTACTGGCTCCCGCCACAACGCCAGAAGTTGCAGTTGTCATTGTTGTTTAGCTGGCCAGGGCAGGGCTCGAACCTGCCAGCTTCAGGGTATCTGGCTGGCGCCATAACCACTGGGCTACAGGCGCCAGGCCGATAGTGTTATTTTCTATAAGATACAGGAAAGGTAGGTTCTCTAAGGTAAGTGACATTTAAGTAAAAATCTTCAGAAAGGAAGGGAGGAAGTAGGGCAAAGAGCATCCCAGTGTGGAGAAAGGCAAGCACATGGTCCAGAGGGGAGGCACACCTATAGAGTCAGAACAACACAGAGGCCATAGGATAGGGGGATAGTGGCAGGGGCTAAAGCTATAAAGTGATCCAGGCCAAGTCATGTAGGACCACATAGCTGGAGAACTGTTGGGGGATTTTTTTTTTTTTTTTTGAGACAGAGCCTCAAGCTGTCACCCTGGATAGAGTGCTATGGCATCACAGCTCACAGCAACCTCCAATTCCTGGGCTTAAGTGAGTCTCTTGCCTC
>CAUYON010180770.1:0-12043 GCA_963573935.1 Arctocebus calabarensis
AGATCTCTGGAATTGCTTGTTTGGCAAAATCATTGTGGTCTATGAGTTTATGAGAGTTTTAACTTTGTTATTTAATTCAATTCATTGCTTAATTACTGTTTTCTTATGAATGATTATACTGTGGTTAATATGTTAGCATAGTAGTATTCCCAAATAGTTTTTTGTTTGTTGGGAGGGTAGGCTTTGGGTGGACAGAGTTAATACTTTGCATGAAATATCTTCTCTTATAACAGTGAAATTGTTTTCTCTTTTGTCTTGTGATGTTTTTTTGAGGTGAAATTTAAGTTTTTGTGTGAGTAGTACTGTTATACCTATCTTGAGTGTCTTGCTTGTACTGTATCACATCACACCTTTGTTTAATTCTTAAAACACTGTTCATTTGTTTAAAAAAAAAAAAAAAGAAAAAAGAAATCCCATTTGTTTATTTTTGTTGTTGCAATTGCCATGGCAGTCTTCTTAATAAAATCTTTCCCCAGGCCAATATATTCCAGTGTTTTTCTTATGCTTTCTTTGAAGATTTTTATAGTTTCATGCCTTAAATTTAAGTCCTTTATCCATCTTGAATCAAGTTTAGTAAGTGGAGAAAGGTGCAGGTCCAGTTTCAGTCTTTTACATGTGGATATCCAGTTCTCCCAGCACCATTTATTGAATAGGGAGTCTTTACTGCCACTGTACATTATTGTTTGGTTTATCGAAAATTAGGTGGTTATAAGTTGTTAGTTTCATTTCCTGATTTTCTGTTTGATTACAAATGTCTATGTCTCTATTTTTGTGCTAGTACCTTGACCACTATGGCCTTGTAATACAGCCTAATATCTGGTATGGTGATACACTCAGCTTTGTTTTTATTCATTTATTTTTAGCTTTTTATTAGCTGAGCACTGTGGCGGGTGCCTGTAGTCCCAGCTACTTGGGAGGCTAAGGCAAGAGAATCACTTAAGCCCAAGAGCTGGAGGTTGCTGTGAGCTGTGACTCCACAGCACTCTACTGAGGGAGATAAAGTGAGACTCTGTCTCCATTAAAAAAAAAAAAAAAAAAAGACTCCCTAGTCAATAAATGGTGCTGGGAGAACTGGATATCCACATGTAAAAGACTGAAACTGGACCTTCACCTTTCTCCATTACAAAAATTGATTCAAGATGGATGAAGGACTTAAATTTAAGGTATGAAACTATAAAAATCTTCAAAGAAAGCATAGGAAAAACACTGGAATATATTGGCCTGGGGAAAGATTTTATGAAGAAGACTGCCATGGCAATTGCAACAACAACAAAAATAAACAAATGGGATTTAATTAAACTGAAAAGCTTCTGTACAGCTAAGGAGACAACAACCAAAGCAAATAGGCAGCCTACCCAATGGGAAAGAATATTTGTATATTTTGAATCAGACAAAAGTTTACTAATTAGGATATATAGAGCACTTAAATTAATCCACATGAAAAAAGCCAACAATCCCATACATCAATGGGGATGAGAGATGAATAGAACCTTCTCCAAGGAAGACAGACGAATGGCTAGCAAATATATGAGAAAATGCTCATCATCCTTAATTATTAGGGAAATGCAAATTAAAACCACCCAGAGATACATCTAACCCCAGCAAGAATGGCCCATATCATAAAATCTCAAAACTGCAAAGTAATGCAACTTTTTTGGAAGGAAGTATGGAGAAACCTCAAAAAAGTCAAGCTAGACCTCCAATTTGATCCTGCAATCCCATTACTGGGCATCTATCCGAAGTAAACAAACAAACTTTTATTATAAAGGCACTGTACTGTTTATCACAGTTCAATTTACAATCACTAAATATGGAAACAGCCTGAATGTCCCTCAACCCAAGAATGAATTGGCAAGCTGTGGTATATGTATCCCACGGAATACTATTCAGCCATTAAAAAAAAATGGAAATTTTGGCTTGGCGCCTGTGGCTCGTGGGTTCGAATCCAGCCCTGGCCCACCAAACAACAATGACGGCTGCAACCTAAAAATGGCCGGGCATTGTGGTGGGCGCCTGTAGTCCCAGCTACTTGGGAGGCGGAGGCAGGAGTCTCACTTGAGCCCAGGAATTGGAGGTTGCTGTGAGCTGTGATGCCATGGCGCACTATCCAGGGTGACAGCTTGAGGCTCTGTCTCAAAAAAAAAAAAAAAAAAAAGAAAAAGAAAAAAAAATTTTGCAGCCTTTGTATTAACCTGGATGGAGATGGAACACATTATTCTTAGTGAAGCTTCACAAGAATGGAGAAGTATGAATCCATTCTTCATGTGGAGTGAAATTTTCTTAGCTCCTTCCCTTACAACATATTGGGAGAGCAAAACCAGCTTCTTTTTCTTTGTGGAAGAGGGCTCCAGTGTCAATTTTGTAAAACAAAGATGATTAATGTATCTCCCTCCCCTGTCCTTCCCTTTGTCTGAAGTGTTCTTGTCCCTGATGACAGGATGCTATACTCTACCACCTAAAAATAAACATGTTTCAGTTCAGCATCCACAAAGTCACCATTTTTACAATTATCTCCTGCTTACCCCCAGACTTTTCATCCAGAAAAGTCAAGTAGGAGATAAATGGGTAATTTTTGTAAAACTTACAGAAACACTGTGTTCCCTAAATTGGTTAAGGGTGGGTCAGTGCAGGAGGATTTCATAAACAGTATTGCCAACAAAAAAATCATGACCCCATGATCTAGGATCATGTTGCTCCAATAAGAGAATCAAGGTAGCTGAACAAGAACTAAGTTTATATACCCTCTATACCTTTTGGCCATCCAAAGGGTAGACCAAGTTTGCCTGGTTTTGTCAGTAGGGGAAAGACACTTCATGCTCAGAAATGATCAGTGAGGAATCTTGAATTTTCAAAATAGCTTTGTATAGCCTCTCACCTCTTTTGTCCTAATTATTACCCAAGAAGCAACCACATGGAGATGATGTCTTATCGGGAACAATTGCAATTTAGTGACTAAACTGCCTTACAAAGGTATGTGAACCAAGATGATGTTTGAAACATAGAGTTAGAAATAATTTAGTTACTTTTGAGGACGTTTATGCATTGCATGTGTGCTAATATCAGATGTCTGAGGGTGGGAGTGTGGAAATCCTATCAAATACTTGATGATCAACTCATTAAGTGATGCTCATGACACAAAGCACTTGTCAGACAACAATCAGCCTGGAAGGCAGACTACAGGACACCGATTAGTTTTAAGGGCCACAACTGTGGCCAAATATAATCAATCAAATTGAAGCAGAAACACTATGTTAAGATTAAGTATGAATAGCAGTAAAGCACCACTATTAGTCTTAAGAAAAGGTCAAAGGTGTAATCTAGTCAGTCTACAGGAGTGGATGAGAGCACGGCCCCACATGATGTGGTCTCCCTTATCACAAAACAAATGGATCAACTTTTGTTCAACTACAGATCAAAAGTGGGGCAAGTGGCACCAACCTCTGCATCAGAAACAAAAACTCCTACCTTTCTACCTCCTTTCTACCTTTCTTTATGTGATGATCAATCTAAGCAGCAACATCCTCCTGCGATCTGAGCAGTATAGGCTCAAGCAGTCTCATCAGAAAACAGAACTTTACTATAGACATCTACTTGAGTAACCACAATGCCTCCATTAGCAGCTGTGATTTACTTTCAGTTTATGGTCCCCCCAAACCACTCTTCTGTTGTGTAGGGAAAAAGAAACAGTAACGAAAAATTGGATTTACTATATCTTTATTAATATGAAATAGGATATAGACCCCAATTAAGAGGCAGAAATTGTCAGGTTAGATAAAAACTAAGACCCTCCCCCCCAACTGTTTAGTTTACTTTACTTTAAAAGATGTATTTTAAATATAAAGTTAATTTATACTTTATATTTTCATAGATAATAGAGACACTATTTTAGGTAGCTGAGCTTGAGCCATAAATTAATCTGCAATTATTTATAGGTCAAAAAGTAAAGATTACAGCAAGGAGTCACACTAAAGTTTATTATTGTTATGATTATTGTTGATATTATTATTAACACAGCAGTGTAGTCTTAAGGCCTGAGAAGAAGAAATTAAAATTTGAAAGATACTTTCAAGAACAAATAACTAGAATTAATGACATATTGTTTACATGGTAAGATGTGAGAGTGAAAAATGACTTTGCACTTACTACACTGGTATTTTCAAATTAACATTTTAATTAGCAACATTTTTTTGTTGTTAATTGAGTGATTTTAGTGGTTGCCATAAAGGCAGTAAATAATTTATGTATATTTGATTTCTTTCTTTTAACACATTCTAGAATGGGCAGAAAGCTTCCATATATAGCCTTAAATTGTCAGAAAATGGCTAGAACTTAAGAAACTTATGGTGGAAGAGAAGTTGAATTTCGACCAATTTTGTTCAGAAAGTTTTTTCTCCTATTCATTAGTTAGATACCCCCTGCCAGTACTATCAAAACGTTCAGATGCCTTTTTCTCCTTTCTAATCTTACCAATTCTTTCATGTGGTCCTTCCTATATGTAATGGAAAAGCTTATCTTGCTGAGGAAATAAAACTCCAGATATATAATTTAGTTATATCCCTCATTTCAGAGAATCTGGAATAGATTGCACACATACATATTCTACCACAGGATCACTAACTTATGAAAAAATGATACTTGAAAACAAACCTGTTTTGATTTTTCAATAATATAAATATTTTCAGGCGTGGCACCTGTAGCACAGTGGTAACGGTGCTGGCCACATGCACCCAGGCTGGCGGGTTCAAGCCTAGCCCAGTCCAGTTAAACAACAATGACAACTGCGACAAAAATATAGCCAGTCATTGTGGCAGGCGTCTGTAGTCCCAGTTACTTGGGAGGCTGAGGCAAAAGAATTACTTAAACCCAAGAATTTGAGGTTGCTATGAGCTGTGACGCCATGGCACTCTACAAAGGCAACAAAGTAAGACTCCTTCTCAAAAATAAATAAATAAATAAATAAATACATAAATACATAAATAAATAAAATCACTTTTAGACTAATATTCTGGGAGGCCAAGACAGGTGGGTTGTTTGAGGTCAGGAGTTGGAGACCAGCCTGAGCAACATTGAGACCTGAGACCCTGTCTCTATTAAAAATGGAAAACCTAGCTGGGTGGGTGCTTGTGGTCCCAGCTTCTTGGGATGCTGAGACAGGAGGATCTCTTGAGCCAAAGTGTTGGAAGTTGCTGTGAACTATGATGACACCAGACCTCTCTACCCAGGGCAACAGAATGAGAGTCTGTCTCAAAAAAATAAATAAAATCACTCTTGGAATGTGCCTGGAAGGTTATTTTGTTTATTTATTTGTTTTGCCAAGTCTCATGGGATAGTTTCTAAACAAATTTTTACTTTAATGTCAATATTGCCCCTATGTTTAGATTAACTTCATAAGTTTATGGCAGAAAAAGAAATAGCCTCATGGGGAAAAAAATCCCTGAAAAAGAGACGCTAATAATCCAAATGGATCCTAACTGTCCTGAGAAGGTAAGATATGAAGAAAAGACTGAATGTAGATTGAACAAGACACCTTAAACACACAAAAAACTATCAGAGTGAGGAAACTACCTACTAGTCTCCATCTGAATTTTGGACATTGATGTGATGATTTCCTAGAGCAAATACTCCAAGTTTGATTAGAGGTACTGTATCTTCCAGAAGCACCTCTCTTAAATCTAAAAACATATATTGCATTATAAAACAAGTTCACTGACAAAATGTCAAGTAATTCTACAGTTTCCTTTGGTCTTCAACCCTGTTGGGGTGTCCTTAGCCAAAGCAAAAAGACCTTACATTTAATGATAAATATAAAATATTTCAGAAATGTTACTTCCCAAACGTTAAAAAGTACAGTCTTGAGGGAAATTACATGTTCCTTTGGAATAGTCACTAATTTTCTTTGTTGGACTTTTGTTCCCTAGTTGTGAAGTATGTAGGAACAGAATTAAGCCTCATCAGGCCTGAGTTAAATTACATATACTTCTACGTATTTACCAGGACGTGCAGCTGCCTACCTATCTTATCCACCCTGGGCACCAGAGTCTTGAATCTGATTTTATAAAATGGTTTTCCTTCACCTCACAAGGAAACAGGAAGGGTGTTTTAATGGTTTATATTGGAGGACAAAAGAAAGGCAATAAAAAGTATGTAACATTTAACTCACACACATAGAATGAACTCTGGAGTAATTCAACGGCTTTCAATTTTTATTTGCAGTTCTAATTACCATGTAGCTGATGACAATCTCTGAGGAGCTGGTGCTGAGCTTCTCTGGGTTCTCTTTTGGCCTGTGCTTCAATGTCTACTTCTTTATTTGGGTTCAAGTGCTTATTTTGTTTCTTTCTTTGCTCCTGGGATAGCCTTTAGCAAATGTTTTCCACAAAAGTGTACTTTTTGCTACTATGGGCCCTCCTCAATGTTAGCTTCTTATTTTCTCTATTAGCCATGGGGATATGGAATCCTCTACTTTCTAATTGAGGCCTTGGGCTATGCTGTCTGTCACCCACATCCACTTTGCGATATTTGTGCTGTCCAGAGTGCTATTCTGATGGGAAGGGCATTTCAAACCTCTTTGTAGAAAAAAATGCTTTTCTGCACAGAGGCTTTGTTGAAAATGTGCTGCAGTCTGGCCTAAGCCAGTGTAATAGGATCATTCACACAGTTAGGAATATGAGATTCTTTTAGGTTCACATTGAGCATTTTCCTGTAGTTTGGAGACAGCTGACAGCTCTAGGTATCCTCTCAGGCAGTGTCACTGTCAGAGAGTGGGTAATAATAAAGGCAAATACTCTCTCACAGGTCAACATTTCTTAGCAAGCACACACAACAATATCAGAGACAACTTTCAGTAATATTGATGAGGTCTCAGGCCTTTGTCTATTTCCTTGTCCCAACATCTACTTACCTGACCACTAGGCACAAACGTGAGCTCATTCCAGAGGCAGTACGCACTTATTACTGTGGTTGGAACATGTTACATTTCTCTGAAAGGTGTTTGACAGTGAATTTTGTATGTCAACTTGACTGAGACACAGGGGGCCTAAATATTTATTTAAGCATTATTCTGGGTGTTTCTGTTAGGGTATTTTGAGGTGAGCTTAACATTTAAATTGATAGAATGAATAGAGCAGATTGCACCCCCTAATGTGGGTAGGCCACATGTATTTGGTTAAAGGTATGAAAGTAACAAAAGGCTGATCCTGTTATCTGTTTTTAGACTGATATTTTAAGGGAATTTTTCCCCCACCTTAGGACTGGAGTTGAAATGTCAGCTCTTCTTGGTTCTCAAGCCTGCCATCTGTAGATCTTGGGATTTGTCAGATCCATTATCTCATGGGTCAATTGCTTATGATAAATCTCTCTCTTCCAGTATCTCTCTCTCTTCCTCTCTGTCTCTCATTTGCTCTGCACTCACACACTCTACTGGCTCTGCTTCTCTGGAGAACTCCAAATAATACAGTGATAAAATAAATGCAAGTATAATTTCAGAAGCCTAACCCTAAAACACCATTCTGTAGGAGTAAGCCTATGGATTTGCTGATTCTTATTCACTGCTCTTACAAAGGTGTCAAAGTAGCACTTGATGCCAGGAACAGTGATTCTCTTTGGCACCCATCTGAAAAGCCACTCCATCCATTGACAAAAGCCACATCCCCATCCAGTATGTTCATTTTTAAGGGCTCTGATGTTGATTAAAGATTAAGACAACTAAAACCTTTGGGCTATTGGCTTGCAGGCTTATGGGCTAGTGTATTCCCAGTAAAAGAATTTTAAAAATTCACTAACTTTCCCTAAGTTATAGATTTCAAATAATAAACAAATATATGATCCTAAGATTTTTAAAAATAAAATAAAGACAATATAACAAAATAGGGTGGCACCTGTGGCTCAGTGAGTAGGGTGCCATCCCCATATACCGAACGTGGTGGGTTCAAATCTGACCACGGCCAAATTGCATCAAAAAATAGCTGGGCATGTGGCAGGTGCCTGTAGTCCCAGCTACTTGGGAGGCTGAGGCAAGAGAATCGCCTAAGCCCAAGAGCTGGAGGTTGCTGTGAGCTGTGACTCCATTGCACTCTACTGAGGGCAATAGAGTAAGACTCTGTCAATACAAAAAAAAAAAAAAAATAGGCTCCTAACTGCAGGTACCTAGACAGCAAAATCCTTCCTTCATATGCTAATGACTTTCCTTCAGTAGCAGTAGCCTGAGGCCTTATTCTTCCTTTTTTTTTTTTTTTTTTTAATTAAATCATAGCTGTGTACATTAGTGCAATCATGGGGTACAATGTGCTGGTTTTATATACAATCTTAAATATTTTCAGCAAACTGGGTATCATAGCCTTCACAGCACCCTCTTAGTTGTTGTGTTAAGACATTTATATTCTACATTAGTAAATTTCACAGGTACCCTTATAAGATGCACCGTAGGTGTGGTCCCACAAATTACCCTCCCTCCACCCATTCTCCCCTCCTTTTCCCTCCCTTTCTCCTTTCCCCATATTCTTGTGCTATAATTGAGTTAAAGCTTTCATATGAAAGCTATAAATTGGTTTCACAGTAGGGCTGAGTACATTGGATACATTTTCTTTCATTCTTGAGATACTTTGCTAAGAAGAATATGTTCCTGCTTCATCCATGTAAACATGAAAGAGTTAAAGTCTCCATCTTTCTTTAATGCTGGGTAATATTCCATGGTGTACATATACCACAATTTATTAATCTATTCGTGGGTCGATGGGCACTTGGGCTTCTTCCATGACTTAGCAATTATGAATTGGGCTGTACTGAACATTTTGGTATAAATATCTTTGTTATAATGTGATTTTTGGTCTTCTGGATATATACCTAGTAGAGAAATTGTAGGATTGAATAGCAGGTCTATTTTTAGATCTCTAAATGTTCACCAAACATCCTTCCAAAAGAAACATGTTAGTTTGTATTCCCACCAGCAGTGTAGAAATGTTTTCTCCACATCCATGAGGCCTTCTTCTTTTATTCTGTGTCCTGTCTTCTGGGTCTGTCCAGGAAACATGGCATTGCATACTTTGTAAGAGACCCAAACCTTCAGATTCAGGCTCCATTCTCAGTACTTTGAGACAGGTGCCTTAATGTGACACATTCTTGCAGGCTTGTATTCAGAATCTACAGCTCACAAGGTAGCCAGCAGGTATACCATTTCAGAAACCAAATCTAAATGCATTTTGTATCTTTCATGGAAGCAAATTCATAGCTTCTGGGTTCTTTTGAATATGTAAATTCACAGACCAAAGCAGACAATCATTCCATATTATCCCAGCCTCTCAGTTGGATAGCACTTTCCTCAAAATGAATGCTTTTCCTAAACACCCTTCTTCATATTCATGTCTATTCCTTTGACGAAGAAAAAAATACATAATTTTCAGTGACTTTACATCATTGAAAAAATACCATAGAGTGTGAGGCTTGTGCTTACTGCTCCCCTGAAGCTATGGCATGTATAGAAGATCATCCAGGGACTAAAGGCCTTTCTTTTCAGTAACAGCCTTTGCATTTTAAGGCTGCCTTGGCTGGTCACGTTCAGTGTGAAGCTGATGTCATCAAGGCACTTAGCTGTATTATCACTAACTATGTTGGTTTTCTGCTTCAAATGCAGTGGCCAATTTAAATTACAAGTAGATAAAAGATACTATTTTGAGCCAAAGCCCATTGCCACATAAAGTATCTCTTCTGCCAATTTGGCACTCCACACAGCAAAGCAACAAATTAGGGTGACCTCAGAGTTCAGCCTGGGTTGCTTCCAGGGGAAAAGTGGTTCTTATCTCCTTCCTCTCTCATCACATCAGACTATCAGGAGAGCTTCAGCCACATTTTAAGTTTCAAGAGTATAATAACAAGGTGTTTCTTAATTAAACTCCTACCTTATTTATTGAACTAAAATATGAGCTATTTCACACAGATACACTTTGCAATAAAATCATTGACAAACTGGTCCCCAGGTTTAGTTGACTAATATGCAAGTAATAATTATCAAACCCTCCACCCCACACCAGGCCAATGCAAAAGCAATGGGCCTACCTGATGCTTGACTGAATTGCCTTGTTTTTATGTTTGATTGAACTTGGTAAAAACAAGTAACCTGGAAACAATAAACTAAGTGGGATCCCTTTTAACATGGTAGAATCTACAAGGCAATCTCTGTGGCCTGATTGGATAGATTGCTTTAGCACTGTCCAGTCACAGATTTGATGAAAAGACCAATGGGAGAGGAAGCACAGTGATTTTATTATTAACTTTGCTCTTGTGTCTCATTGCCCTCCCCCAGAGTGATTTTGGAAGCTCTTGCTAAGTCTAGAGAGGCTGCCAAGGGCTATGAAAGCTAGAAGGCTTTGTTTCTTCAAGTTTTAGTTTTGCTTAATGGGCCTACATGCCTGCAGGGGACAGGAGGAAAAGGGCTGCGGCTTCAGACCACTTTCAGGGTCTCTGGCAGAAAAAGCATCTTGATGCCTGATTTCTAGGAGGGAAAGAGAGCATAATGGAAGCTCATGCGGGTAGCAGGAAGAAGTCAGAAGCAAAAGATAAAGAACACAATGACCCCTGGCAGCTAGGTTCACCCTAGTCACCCCAAAATGGATGGGGATGAAATGGTCCAGACAGATTAGAGCTCCCGCACTGGCAGCCAGGAGCAACAGGGCAAAGTGTACGTTTAATAATCAGATGGGTAACTGCCTGTGGCCTGTTATAAGGAAACGTAAAAGCAACTGAGTTAAAGGGGGAGAATAATGCACCATGTCCTCAACTGATAAGTTGTAATTGTTCTATCGGGCTGGGAAAGGATCAGCCTTCTAAGGAATACACTTCTAAAAATATCATGCAGAAACCTCGGACCCTTCCGGCTGCTTAGAATTCTATGTGCCCTTTCATTTAAAGGTGTTCTCAGCCTGGCAGTGTCAGGGCTGATATTAAAAAGACTGAAGAGGAGAAGCTGAACAAATTGGCATATAATAGGCTCGATTTGCAGGTCAGCATTCAGGAAGGCATAATTAAGACTCTTGTTTTTGTTATTTATTCCTTTTTTTTTTTTTTGAGACAGTGCCTCAAGCTGTCACTCTGGATAGAGTGCTGCAGCATCACAGCTCACAGCAACCTCCAATTTCTGGGCTTAAGCAAGTCTCCCGCCTCCACCTCCAAAGTAGCTGGGACCACAGGTGCCCACCACATGCCCGACCATTTTTTGGTTGCAGCCGTCATTGTTGTTTTGGTGGGCCCAGGCTGGATTCGAACCCACCAGCTCAGGTGTACGTGGCTGGCACCTTAGCCCGTTGATCCACAGGCACTGAGCCTGTTTTTTTTTTTTTATATATATATAATTTTATTGAATCATAATTCTGTACATTGGTGCAATCATAGGGCATGATTCATATACATTCAGAAATGTTTTTTTTTTTTTTTTTTGTAGAGACAGAGTCTCACTTTATTGCCCTGGGTAGAGTGCTGAGGCATCACACTGCTCACAGCAACCTCCAGCTCTTGGGCTTAAGCGATTCTCTTGCCTCAGCCTCCCTAGTAGCTGGGACTACAGGCGCCCACCACAGCAGAAATGTTTTGATCCTACTGTTACAGATAGCCTTCATGGTATTTTCTTGATCACTATATAAAGACATTGATACTCTACATTTAATACGTTTCACCAGTACCCTGCTAAGATGCACCGTAGGTGTGATCCCACTAATTGCCCTCCCTCCACCCATACTCCACCCTCCCTTTCCCTCCCTTTCCCCTTTCCCTGTATTCCTATGCTATAATTGGGTTTTAGCCTTCATATGAAAGCTATAAATTGGCTTCATATTAGGGCTGAGTACATTGGACACTTTTTCTTCCATTCTTGAGATACTTTGCTAAGAAGAACATGTTCCAGCTCCACCCATGTAAACACAAAAGAGGTAAAGTCTCCATCTTTCTTTAAGGCTGCATAGTATTCCATGGTATAAATGTACCACAACTTATTAATCCATTCGTGGGTCGATGGGCATTTGGGCTTCTTCCACGACTTAGCAATTATGAATTGGGC
>CAUYON010180771.1:0-15654 GCA_963573935.1 Arctocebus calabarensis
AGACATGCCAAAGGATTCTGAAATCCAGATAGCAGACAGTTTCAGAACCCCAGAACAACTCAACTCAAATAAGACTTCCCCAGGCACATTATAATTAAGTACACTAAAGATAATATGAAGGAGAAAATTTTGAAAGCAGTCAGATGCAAGAAATCCATAACTTAGAAGGGGAAGAATATTAGAATAACTGCAGATCTCTCTGATCAAACCTTTCAAGCTAGAAGAGAATGGTCATCAATTTTTAAACTCCTAAAACAAAATAACTTTCAACCCAGAATCTGTGTCCAGCTAAACTGAGTTTCATTTATGATGGAGAAATTAAATACTTTAATGATATCCACATGTTGAAGAAATTTTCTATAACTAAACCAGCTCTCTAGGATATTCGCTGACTTATTCTCCATAATGATCAGTATAATCCTCCAATGCAAAGGTAAACTTATCCAGAAACTTTTTATCAAATTTCAACTTCCACAGATTAAAGGATTAAAAATGTCCACTAGACTTTCTAAAAATTTATCATTATTTTCAATTAATGTGAATGGTTTAAATTGTCCTCCAACGAGGCATAGGTTTGCTGACTGGAAACGAAAACTCCGGCCAGACATCTGCTGCATACAAGAATCTCATCTTACCTTAAAAGATACATATAGACTCAAGGTGAAGGGATGGTCATCAATATTCTAGGCAAATGGAAACTAGAAAAAAGCAGGTGTTGCAATTTATTTGCAGATACAATAGACTTTAAACCAACCAAATTAAGGAAAGATAAGGACGGACATTTCATATTTGTTAAAGGTACTACTCAATATGATGAGATTTCAATTATTAATATTTATGCACTCAACAAGAATGTACCTCAATTTATAAGAAAAACTTTAATAAACATGGGTAAATTGATTTACTCCAGCTCAATAGTAGTTGGAGATTTTAATACTCCTTTAGCAGTGTTGGATAGATCCTCCAATAAGAAGCTAAGTAAAGAAATTTTAGATTTAAACTTAATCATTCAATATCTGGATTAAACAGACATCTACAGAACATTTCATCCTAATAAAATTGAATACACATTCTTCTCATTAGCCCATGGAACATTCTCCAAAATTGATCACATCTTAGGTCATAAGTCTAACCTCAACAAATTTAAAAGGATAGAAATTATTCCCTGCATCTTCTCAGACCACCATGTAATAAAAGTTGAACTCAACAATAACAGGAATCTACATATTCAAACAAAAACATGGAAGTTAAATAACCGTATGCTGAATGATAGATGGGTCATTAACGAGATTAAGAAAGAAATTACCAAATTTTTGTGACAAAATAACAATGAAGACGTGAATTATTGGAACCTCTGGGACACTTCAAAGGCAGTCCTAGGAGGAAAATTTATAGCACTGCAAGCCTTCCTCAAGAGAACAGAAAGAGAGGAAGTTAACAAGTTAATGGGACACCTCAAGCAACTGGAAAAGGAAGAAGATTCCAACCCCAAATCCAGCAGAAGAAAAGAAATAGCCAAAATCAGAGTAGAATTAAATGAAATTGAAAACAAAAGAATTATACAACAGATCAATAAATCAAAAAGTTGGTTTATTGTTGAAAAGGTCAATAAAATAGGTAAACTTTTGGCTTACCTAATCAGGAAAAAAAGAGTACAATCTTTAATTTTATCAATCAGAAATGGTAAAGAAGAAATAACAACAGGCCCCTCAGAAATTCAAAAAATCAGCAACAAATATTACAAGAAACTTTATCTCAGAAATATGAAAATCTGAAGGAAATTGAGCAATACTTGGAAGGACACCACCTTCCTAGACTTAGCCAGAATGAAGTGGCAATGTTGAACAGGCTGATATCAAGTTCTGAAAAAGCATCCACTATACAAAATCCCCCTAAAAAGAAAAGCCAGATGGCTTCACAAATTCCACCAAACCTTTAAAAAAGAACTAGTACCTATAGTACTCAACCTTTTCAAAATATAGAAAAAGATGGAATACCACCCAACACATTCTATGAAGCGAATATCACCTTGATCCCTAACCCAGGAAAAGACCCAACAAGGAAAGAAAACTACAGACCAATATCACTAATGAATATTGATGCAAAAATATTCATAAGATACTAACAAACAGAATCCAGCAACACATCAAACAAATTGTACCCCACACCAAGTAGGCTTTATCCCAGGATCTCAAGGCTGGTTCAATATACATAAATCCATAAATGTAATTCAGCACATAAACTGTAAAGACCAAACTGACTCCATTTTATTAAAACTAACTCCATCTTGTTCCTCAGCCCTCATTTTGCAGCAGCATGCATACCGAAAGCATTAAGTAACTCACTCCCTCCCTTGCCCCTCGTCCTTGTGTCTGCCCCAAGTGATAGCAGCTCCTTCTCAGACTAGCCAAGGACACGTATTACTCAGTCCCCTACACCTCTATCAGCTCACCCCAACCCCCCACCCTTTTTCCTTTCTGTACCCTTAAAAATCCCCTCCTTCTCAAGGCCGCAGGCTTCTCTGTTTTTCTGCTGCTACGGGTGTGAGAGGCCCCCAGCCTGGGCTGATTTGTAAATAAATTCTCTTGCTTTTGCATCAGATTTAGTCTCTCAGTGATTTATGTGGGGGATCCCTTAAGCTGGGCACAATATTTGGGGGTCTGTCCGGGATATCCCCCCCCAAATCACTGAGTACCTGCTCCAGAGGTGAGTGTGTGCATCTGGCATTTGTCTTGTCCTGTTTTGTGTTAGTCTCAGTTGTTGAATCTATAGTTGGGATGTGGAATCCTCAACAGGAATGCTCCATGGGGCATGGAATCCCCAGCCTCTGGTTGAGGACCAGACGTTCCATCTGGTTAAGAGGCAAGGTGGGTTGAGATTGCCAAATGGAGTTATACCGTTGTCTCATCTGGTTTCAGGCCTGAAAACCCGTGAGGGCAGGGTTCTGGTTTCTACAGAATCTTATATGTTATTTGTTTTGTCTATGTTTTATTGTATTTGGAGGGCAACATGGGACAGATGCAGACGACCCCCCTCTCCTTAACTTTGGCTCATTTCCAGGATTTCAAAGACAAAGCCAGGATGTGCGGTTTTAATGTGTCTAAAAGTAATCTTGTGACTTTTAGCTGGAATGAATGGCCGGCATACCATGTCAGATGGCCACCAGATAGCACTTTTCACCTTCCCATTATTTTCCAGGTCAAAGATATAGTTTATCGATCTGGTACTGGGCACTCGGACCAGATCCCATATATAACTGCTTGGCAGGACCTTGTGGAGGACCTGCTGTTGTGGTTAAAATCCCTTCTCTCTCCTTCAGGCAAAGAGGTTGCCAAACTCCTAGCTTTAAAGGAGAAAAAGGAGGAGTCTTCTGAGCCCACTGTCCCTCCCCAGGTCCTCCAAGGAGGAACTGTTCCAGAAGTTCTCTTCCCCCCTCCCTATCTACCCACACATCAGGGGGCACTTGTTCCTCAGAGTCTGCCAGGCTGTGTGGCCACCCCAGCCCCAGATCCAAGAGAAAGTGGCCTCCGGAACCCAACTCACACCCACTGTAGAGCCCAGCATGACCTGAAGGCAGACTCCATAGTGCTGCCTCTTCACGCAGTGGGCACCCCCTGCTGAAGCTGACACCCTGAACCAGGAACATCACTATTGGCCCTTCACCACAAGTGATCTCTATAACTGGAAAATGCAGAACCTTAAGTTCTCTGAAAAACCCACTGCCTTGATTGATCTCTTAGACTCTATTCTTTTTACCCATCAACCTACTTGGGACGATTGCCAGCAGCTTTTACAGGTCCTTTTCACCACTGAGGAGTGGAACCGCATCTTGACTGAGGCCAGAAAGACTGTCAAGGGTCCAGGTGGAAACCTCACCACCAATCAGGCTCTAATAGATGTGACCTTTCCCCTCACACGCCCTGAGTGGAATTTCAATACAGGAACCAGTCAGGTGAGGCTCCAAGTCTACCGCCAGACTCTAATGAAGAGTCTCCGTAAAATGGCTAGAAAGCTGACTAATTTGGCCAAGGTAGGTAGTGTATAGCAGGAAAATACAGAACCCCCGCAGCATTCTTAGATAGAATCCTGCAGGCATTTCCCATGCACACAGCTCTAGATCCTGAAGCTGCAGAGAATAGAGCAGTAGTTGTCATGTTCTTTGTTAATCAGTCAGCTCCAGATATTAAGCGCCAGCTGCAGAGAATAGATAAACTGGGTGAGAAGTCTTTGCAGGACCTCCTAGAAATTGGTGAAAAAGTCTACAATAACCATGAGACCCCTGAAGAAAGACAAATGAAGGCGGCTAAAAGACAGACCCAGGAATTGGCTAGGATCCTCCTAGCCTCTACGGCTGCAACCTCAGATGAAAGAGAAGGGCGATTGCACCGACTGGCAGTGGGAGGTAAGGAGAGCTCCCTAGGCAGGGAAAAGTTCTACTTCCAGAAGGACCAATGTGCCTATTGTAAGAAACATAGACACTGGGCCCTGAGTGCCCTAGGAAACCACCTCCTAGACCTCCATGCCCCCCCCCCCCGTGCCAGCCCTGGAACTGAGAGGGTTCGAGGGGTAGAGGAGTCAGGGCTCGTCACCCCTGCCCGAGCCTCGGGTAACTCTCAGAGTGAGGGGGACTCCAATAAATTTCCTAGTAGATATTGAAGCCCAGCATTCAGTCCTGACCCAGGCCCATGGCCCTATGGACACACGGAAATCATGGGTCCAGGGGGCCACAGGCATTAAATAATATTCATGGACTACCCAAAGAACTGTGGACCTAGGCATGGGCCAGGTATCCCATGCATTCATAGTCATCCCAGACTGTCCCTTACCACCTCCTCAGGCAGGATCTCCTGACCAAGGTAGGGGCTCATATCATCTTTAAAGATGGAGGACCCCTTATTACAGACCAGTATGGAAGTCCCATACAAGTACTCACCCTTCAACTTGAAGATGAATACAGGCTATATCGGCTGCAGCCTGAGAGCCACCAGCCAACGGATGTCACCATATGGCTGAGAACTTACCCACTCACCTGGGCAGAGAGTGGGGGGATGGGACTAGCCACCCACTGACTACCGGTCATCATAGAGCTCAAGCCAATGCCTGAACCCATATGAGTGTGGCAGTATCCCATGTCCCAAGAGGCCCCACAGGTCATCACGCCCCACATTCGGAGACTTTTTAAAAGCAGGATACTAGTGCCCTGTCAATCAACATGGAATACTCCCCTGCTGCCTGTAAAGAAGCCATTAACTAATGACTATAGACCAGTCCAGGACTTGAGAGAGCTCAACAAACAGGTACTGGACATCCATCCCACTGTCTCAAACCCTTACACACTATTGAGTGCCCTCCCCCCAGATCAGGTATGGTACACTGTTTTTGATTTAAAGATGCCTTCTTCAGCCTCCCATTGGCCCCCCCAGAGCCAGGCAATGTTCGCTTTTGAATGGAATGATGAAGGATGATCCAGAAAATCCATGGTCAGCTTGCCTGGACTCGACTGCCACAAGGGTTCAAGAACTCCCCCACCATCTTCGATGAAGACTTACATGAAGACCTGAGAGAGTATCGGCAACAACACCCTCACCTGACTCTTTTACAGTATGTAGATGACATTCTGATTGCAGCTGAAACAGAAGCAGAGTGCCACCAAGGCACCTGGTACTTACTAACTGCATTGGGAGCTCTGGGGCACCAGGCCTCTGCCACAAAGGCTCAGACCTGCCAACAAACTGTGAGTTATCTGGGTTGCATCCTTAAGGATAGGCAGTGGTGGCTGTCCCAGGCAAGAAAAGAAACAGGATTAAAAATTTCCCCCAACCACATAGCAGGGGGTGCGGGAGTTCCTTGGGTCCGCTGGGTTCTGTCGTCTATGCATTTCAGAGTTCGCAGAGATAGCAAAGCCCCTCTATGAAGCCACCCAGGATAGCTTACCTTTCCAGTGGGCCACAGAACAAGGAAAGGCCTTCCAGGCCCTGAAATGAGCCTTGCTCTTGGCTCTGGCCCTAGGACTGCCAGATATTACTAAGCCCTTTCATCTGTATGTAGATGAACACAAAGGCATAGAACAAGGGGTACTTGCCCAGTCACTCGGTCCCTGGACCCAGCCAGTCGCTTACCTGTCAACGAAACTAGACCCTGTGGCAGCAGGTTGGCCCCCATGCCTACACATCATTACAGCTACTGCATTGCTGGTTAAAGATGCAGATAAACTGACTTTAGGGCAAGAGCTGTTAATCACGGCCTCTCATGCCATTGAGGGAGTCCTCGAATAGCCACTGGATTGGTGGGTTAGCAATGCCAGACTCGCCCACTACCAGGGCCTTCTGCTAAACCCTCCATGAATCTGATTCCTGCCAAAGACCTCTCTCAATCCAGTGACCCTACTGCCAGACTCAGACCTAGATGGCCCCCTTCATGACTGTATTGACATCCTGGCCCAGGTCCACAGCATATGTCAGGACCTTACAGACCATCCTCTCCCTGATGCAGAAGCCCTTTGGTACACGGATGGAAGCAGCTTCATACAAGATGGATGCAGGCATGCGGGGGCAGCAGTAGTGTCTGTAACTGAGACTGTTTGGGCAGAGCCCCTTCCAGCTGGGATGTCAGCTCAGAAAGCTGAACTCATAGCCCTAACGCAAGCTATGACCTTGGGAAAAGACCTGACATTTATACTGATAGCGGGTATGCTTTTGCCCCTGCCCACATACACAGGGCAATCTATCAGGAGAGAGGACTCCTTACAGCAGAAGGAAAAACTATTAAAAATAAAAAAGAAATACTTGATCTCCTAAAGGCCTTGTGGCTTCCCTAGAAGCTAGCCATAATCCATTGCCCTGGACATCAGCGAGGCGACTCCCCTGTGGCCACAGGCAACCGGCGGGCTGATCAGGTCGCCAGGACAGTAGCCACTTCAATTACCCAAGAGCTTCCTATGACCACCTTGCCAGACCCTGAACCCCCAATACTCCCACTATCTCTGGAGTATACTCCAGAGGACTTACAATGGTTAAAGTAGATCCCACAGGCCCATTCCCCTGAGAAGTACAATGGATGGTATGTCACCTGTGACAATAAAGTGCTTGTGCCAGCAAAACTGGAGCAGGGAATCTTCCATAAGATCCACTCCTCCACTCACCTGGGGTCACATAAAATGAAAGACTTGCTGAACCATGCCAAAATCAAGATGCAAAATCAGAATACCAAAATTGATGGAATCATAGCTTCATGCAAAGTATGTATTATGACTAACAGAGTATCTAGCCCCCACAATCCAAGGTCCAGAGAGCGTGGAACAGAGCCAGGTGCATACTGGGAAGTGGACTTTACTGAAATCAAACTAGGTAAATATGGATACAAATATCTCCTTGTGTTCATAGATACATTCTCAGGATGGGTAGAAGCATTTCCTACCAAAAATGAGACTGCATAGGTAGTTGCAAAAAAGATAATAGAAGGTATAATGCTCAGGTTTGAAATTCCTAATCAGATAAGATCAGACAATGGCCCAGCCTTTACTTCTCAGGTAATGCAGAGTCTAGCAGAAACCTTGGAGACTAATTGAAAATTAAATTGTGCTTATCGACCCCAAAGTTCAGGACAGGTAGAGTGGATAAACTGCACTCTAAAAGAGATCCTGACTAAATTATTCATGGAGACTGGCAGTGACTGGGTGTCTCTCCTCCTCTTTGCCCTGTACAGGGTGTGAAACTCACCCTACATGGTAGGGAAAACTCCCTATGAAATTCTCTTTGGGAGACAACCCCCTATAATCCCTAAATTGCACTGCAAAGCCCTCACTTCAGGGGACCTATATCTTAAAACATGGAAAGATTTTGTAGTAACTGTGCATTTTTATCAAAAGGCACAGCGAGCTGATTGGGAGAAACTCATCGCCCTCTACAGCTCAGGACCTGTTCCTGAACCACACGCTTTCTGTCCTGGAGACTGGGTGTACATGAAACATCATTAGCAGGAAGCACTGGAACCCCGGTGGAAAGGCCCATACACCGTGGTCCTCGTCACCCCCACCACACTCAAAGTTGACGGCATCACCTCCTGGATACATCACACACACATCCGCCAAGCCGACCCGGTCGCCGTCAAAGAAGACTTCACCCTCCAGTGGAAACTCCAACTGGACTCTGATATCCCACTGAAGCTCAAACTGCAGAGATACCAGGATCCTTGATGCAGCCATGTGTGTGTCACCTACTGACTTGCTCTGCCTTATTGTCTGCTCTCACCACCGCTAACCCCCACATTCCAGTCACCGTCACCTGGGAAATTGTAAGTGCTGTCACAGGCCACACTGTGAATCAGACCTCAGGCCTCTGCTGCTTGTTCCGAGCCAGATGCCACCCCTTCCGTTGGTCCCTTCCTCAGCAGCCTGGCACCTCCCTCCCTCCCCTCTGCTGTCACTCACCAAGCAGGAGACGGGGCTGAGGCGGCAGCACCCACTGCTGCAGGTACTGCTACCCTCCGCTGCCGCCACCACAAACACACCTGGGACAGGTCGCTGCACACTGCACTCCAAACCTGCAGCCCCCGCCGGCCCAGCCTGATTGGGCAAACCAGGGCGGCACCTTCCTATTTCTCCCCAGCCACAGCCCTCCCTTCATAGTTAAGCACCTGTTTGTCTGAAGTTAATTTCCAAAAGCAGGAATCTCCCTGGCACACAACTCTTTTAATTTCAACCATAACAGGCCCACTTGTATTCCTGTTACTGCTGTTAACTTTTGGCCCTGCATAATTAATAAGTTACTGGCTTTCATCCAAGCTAGAATAAATACTATTCAATTAATAGTTTTACAGGCTCAGTATACCCCCTGCAGCACTGAAATCACTAGCAATGACATAGAACTAGAAGACCCATGATTGGATCTTCTGTGCACCAGAGAAAGGGGGGAATGTAAAGACCAAACTGACTCCATTTTATTAAAACTAACTCCATCTTGTTCCTCAGCCTTCATTTTGCAGGAGCATGCATACTGAAAGCATTAAGTAACTCCTTCCCTCCCCCGCCCCTCGTCCTTGTGTCTGCCCCTTCCCAGACTAGCCAAGGACAAGTATTACTCAGTCCCCTACACCTCTATCAGCTCACCCCAAACCTCCTCCCTTTTCCCTTTCTGTACCCTTAAAAACCCCCTCCTTTTCCAGGCCGCGGGCTTCTCTGTTTTCCTGCTGCACCAGGTGTGAGAGGCCCTCAGCCTGGGCTGATTTGTAAATAAACCCTTTTGATTTTGCATCGGATTTAGTCTCTTGGTGATTTATGTGTGGGATCCCTTGAGCTGGGCACAACAAAAGAAATTCAAAAATAAAGACCATATGATTCTCTCATTTGATGCGGAACTGGCTTTTGATAATATCCAGCATCCCTTCATGATCAGAACACTTAATAAAATTGGTATAGAAAGGATATTTCTTAAACTAATAGAGGCCATCTGCAGCAAACCCACAGCCAATATTGTATTGAATGGAGTTAAATTGAAATCATTTCCACTTAGATCATGAACCAGGCAAGGTTCATCATTGTATCCATTGCTCTTCAACATTGTAATGGAAGTTTTAGCCATTGTAATAAGGGAAGAAAAGGGGATCAAGGGTATCCCCACAGGATCAGAAGAGATTAAACTTTCACTCTTTGCAGATGACATGATTTCATATCTGAAAATCACCAGAGAGTCTACTATGAAACTTTTAGAAGCAATCAAGGCATACAGCAGTGTCACAGGCTACAAAATCAACACTCATAAATCTGTAGCCTTTATATATACCAATAATATTCAAGCTGAAAAAACAGTCAAGGACTCTATCCCTTTCACAGTAGTATCAAAGAAGATTAAATATTTGGGAGTTTATTTAACAAAGGATGTGAAAAATCTTTATAAAGAGAACTATGAAACTCTAAGAAAAGGAATAGCTGAACACGTTAACAAATGGAAATTCATACCATCGTCATATCTGGGAAGAATCAACATTGTTAAAATGTTCATACTACCCAAAGCAACATAAAATTTTAACGCAATTCCTATTAACGCTCCATTGTCATATTTTAAAGACCTCAGAAAAATAATACTTAGTGTTATATGGAATCAGAAAAACCTCACAAGTCAAGACATTACTCAGAAATAAAAACAAAGCAGGAAGAATCATGCTACCAGACCTGAGACTGTATTGTAAATCGATAGTGATCAAAACAGCAAGGTATTGGCACAAAAACAGAGAGATAGATGTATGGAACAGAATAGAGAACCAAGAGATGAACCCAGCTACTTACCGCTATTTGATTTTTGATAAGCCAATTAGAAACATAAAGTGGGGAAAAGATTCCCGATTTAACAAATGGTGCTGGCAACCTGTAGGAGACTGAAACTGGACCCACACCTTTCACTATTAACTAAGATAGACTCTCACTGGATTAAAGATTTAAACTTAAGGCTTGCAACTATAAAAATACTAGAAGAAAGTGCAGGGAAAACTCTTGAAGGAATTGGCCTGGGTGAATTTTTTATGAGGAGGACTCCCCAGGCAATTGAAGAAGTATCAAAAGTACACTATTGGGATCTGATCAAACTAAAAAGCTTCTGCACTGCTAAGAACACAGTAAGTGTAGCAGGCAGAGAGCCCTCAGAATGGGAGAAAATATTTGCAGGTTATGCCTCAGACAACGGTTTAATAACCAGAATCCACAGAGAACTCAAACACATTAGCAACAAAAGGACAAGTGATCCCATCTCAGGGTGGGCAAAGGACTTGAAGAGAAACTTCTCTAAAGAAGACAGGCACACTACCTACAGACACATGAAAAAAATGCTCACCATTTTTAATCATCAGAGAAATGCAAATAAAAACTACTTTGAGATATCATCTAACTCCAATAAGATTAGCCCACAACAAAATCCCAAAACTGGAAATGCTGGTGTGGATGTGGAGAAAAGGGTACACTTCTACATTGGTGGTGGGAATGCACACTAATACGTTCCTTTTGGAAGGATGTTTGGAGAATACTTAGAGAGCTAAAAATAGACCTGCCATTTGATCCTATAATTCCTTTACTAGGTATATACCCAGAAGACCAAAAATCACATTATAACAAAGACATCTGTACCAGAATGTTTTTTGCAGCCCAATTAATAATTGCTAAGTCATGGAAGAAGCCCAAGTGCCCATCGACCCATGAATGGATTAATAAATCGTAGTACATGCATGCCATGGAATATTATGCAGCCTTAAAGAAAGATGGTGACTTTACCTCTTTCATATTTACATGGATGGGGCTGGATCACATTCTTCATAGCAAAGTATCTCAAGAATGGAAGAAAAAGTATCCAATGTACTGAGCCCTCCTATGAAGCTAATTTATAGCTTTCATATGAAGGCTATAACTTAATTATAGCACAAGAAGATGGGGAAAGGGTGAAGGGAGGGAGGGGAGAGGGATGGTGGGTGGAGAGAGGATAAATGGTGGCATCACACTTATGATGCATCTTAGAAGGGACAGGTGAAACCTACTAAATGCAGAACACAAATGTTTCCACATAATAAATGAGAAAATCCCATGAAGGTTATGTTGAACAGTTGGATGAAAATCTTTCAGACTGTATATGAAGCCTGCACACTGGACCCCATGATTGCACTAACGTACACAGCTAAGATTTAATTAAAAAAATTTTTGGTACATGTATACCATGGAATATTATGCAGCCTTAAAGAAAGATGGAGACTTTACCTCTTTCATGTTTACATGAATGGAGCTGGGACATATTCTTCTTAGCAAAGTATCTCAAGAATGGAAGAAAATTATCCAATGTGCTCAGCCCTACTATGAAGCTAATTTATGGCTTTCATATGAAGGCTATAACCCAACTATAGCACAAATATATGGGGAAAGGGGCAAGGGAAGGGAGGGGAGGGGGGAGGTTTAGTGGAGGGAGGGTAATTGGTGGGACCACACTTATGGTGCATCTTAGAAGGATACAGGTGAAACTTACTAAATGCAGAATACAAATGTCTTAACACAATAACTAGGAAATTGCCATGAAGGCTATGTTAACCAGTTTGATGAAAATAGTTCAGATTGTATATGAAACCAGCACATTGTGCCCCTTGATTGCACTAATGTAAGCAGGTATGATTTAATAATTAAAAAAATACATTCTGATCAACTTAAAATCTTCTGCACTGTCAAGAACACACTAAGTAAAGCAAATAGACAGCCCTCAGAATGGGAGAGGATTTTTTGCAAGTTGTATTTCCAACAAAGCTCTAATAACCAGAATCCACAGAGAACTCTAACTTATTACTAAGAAAAAACTAAGTGATTCCATTTCATTGTGGGTAAGAGACATGAACAGAAACTTGCCTGAAGAAGACAGGCGCATGGTCTACAGACACATGAAAAAATGCTCATCATCTTTAATCATCACAGAACTGCAAAGCAAAACCACTCTGAGACACCATCTAACTCCAATAAGAGTAGCCCATATCACAAAATCCCAAAACTACAAACGTTGGCATGGATGTGGAGAAAAGGAAATACTTCTTCCCTGGTGGTGAGAATGCAAGCTATTCCTTTTGGAAGGAAGTTTCGAGAACACTCAGGGATCTAAATGTAGACCTGCCATTTGACCCTGCAATTCCTATTGCAGGTGTATATCCAAAGGACCAAAAATCATTTGGTAATAAAGATATTTGTACCAGACTGTTCATTGCAGCTCAATTCATAATTGCCAAGTCATGGAAGAAGCCAAGTGACTATCCACCCATAAACAGATTAACAAATTGTGATATATTTATACCATGGAATACTACATAGCATTAAAAAATCTCCATTTTACCTCTTTACCTCTTTTATGTTTACTTGGATGATGCTGGAAAATATTCTTCTTAGTAAATTATCTCAGGAATGGAAAAAAATATCCAATGTACTCGGTACTACTGTGAAATCAATTTATAATTACTCACACTTGCATATGAAAAATGGAACACAACTATAGCCTAGGATGAAGGAGAGGAGGGGGTGGGTAAGGGGGGGGTGAATCAATAGAGGGAGGGTTAGCAGGGGGACCACACCTATGGAGCATATTGCAAGTACAAGTTGGTCTATCAGGTATATAACACAAATGCCTTAACACTGTAATTGGGTAAATGAGGTAAAGGCTATGTTGATTAGTAGGATATAAGCAGTCCAATTTGTACAAATAATGAGCACATTGAATTCCATAATGGCATAAATGTATTTATGATCTATGTACAAATGACTTAATAAAAAAATGTGATATTTTGATGCATCTATTTCTGTGGAATGCTCAAATTCGTATTAGGCGTATTCACCACCTTCAGCACTTATGACTCTCTTGTCATTTCTCTTCTAGTTATTGTGAAATATACATACAATATGCCACTGTGCTCTACTGGGACAACAGACCAAGATTCTCTCTCTCAAAAAAAAATACATACAATATTGTTAACTTCATTCAAGGTGTTAGAAGAACATCAGAAATTATTCCTCCTATCACATTGTAATTTGGTACCTGTGGACCAATTTCTCCCCATCTCTCTCTCCCTCTACCTCTACCAGCCTTTAGTAACTACTTTCCTACTCTGTATTTCCTTGAGATCAACTCCTTTAGATTCCTCAAATGAGTGTGGTTAGAGGTATTTGGTTTTGTATGCCTGGTTATTTTACTTAATGTGGTTCATCCATGTTGCTGCAAAAAATAAGATGTCATTCTTTTTATGGCTCAAATTAAAAACTCTCATGAAGGTTATGTCAAACAGTTGGATGAAAATATTTCAGATTATATATGAAGCCCACACACTGTACCCCATGATTGCACTAATGTACACAGCTATGATTTAATAATAATAATAAAAAGAGTATTCCATTCTGTACCTACACCACTTTTTTCTGATCTTTCTTCCATTGATGGACACTTGGGTTGGTTCTATAGCTTGGCTATTGTGATTAGTAAATATGGGAGTGGAGAGACCCCTTTGATATACTAATTTGACTTCCTTTGACTACATACATAGTAGTGGGGTTCCTGGATGATATTGTGGTTCAGTTTTTAATTTTTTGAGGACCTTCCTTATTGTTTTCCATAATTTACTAGGTTACATTCCCAGCAACAGTGTATAAGGGTACCTATTTCTCACTTCCATACCAGCATTTGCCATTTTGTGCCTCTTTTTTATTGTTTAGGTTCACTTTGAGGATACAAAGTATTAGGTTACACTGTTTGCATTTGTTAGGTAAAGTCTCTTTTATAATTTTGTCCCATCTCCACAGATGCGCCATATATCATAAACCCACATCCCCCTCTCTCCACCTCAGTAAGTAGGGGAAAGAGTGATGAAAGACATGGGTAAGAAGATGTATTTTTACTAAGTAAAAATAAAAGAGAATAATTTTGTTACCAAGGAATTTTGTGTGGAAGCTTTTTGCCCTAAAGTAACTGGTGGTTTAAGGTAATACAATTTTAAGACAAAAGAAAAGCCTTAAAAATCTCAAAAGATTGTTTGTGTAAGTTGTGAAAGTTCATGAAAGGAAATTTAGAAAGAATTTTGCATGTGATTAAATGCATTATAATGAAAAAAGAATCTATAGTTAAAAAACACTTTTCTGGTGTCAGTTTATAAAACTTATGTTTAAAGCCTCTGTGCTTCTGTTCTTGTATGTATGTTTAAAGTAGTGGAAAAATGCATCAAAAGTTCAGAACACAAAGTGTTGATCTACCAGTATAGAGTTAAAATGCAAAGTTTGTCGAACTGTTTATCTTTTAGCCAGCTAAAACTGAGGTTGCTATGTCACCAATGTTCTCGACATAAAGTACTGGTACTCAGCAGAAGACCCAAGGTCACTTACTCATTTGAAACTAAAGGGAAAAGTAAAAAGTGTTCTTTTTACTTTTTAAAATAAGAGCCACTTTTACTTCTTAATTAGCACAGTAAGTAGACATATTCTTAACAAATAGATTCTCTTTAAACAATTTATTTATTCATTTATTTATTTTTGTTGCAGTTGCCATTGTTTTAGCTGGCCCAGGCCAGGTTCGAACTCATCAGTCCTGATGTACATGGCCAGTGCTGTAACCATTGAGCTATGGGCGCTGAGCCAACATATAGCTTCTTTTAATTAAATTGTATTCCAAACTTTGATTTCTTCTCTGCATTTGTACTAGTGTTCTGATCATGAAAGGATGCTGGATATTATTGAAAACTTTTTCTGCATCAATTGAGATAATCATATGGTCTTTGCTTTAGTTTATGTAATGTATTATATTTAGAGATTTACATATGTTGAACCAACCTTGTGACCCTGGGATAAAACCAACCTGGTCATGGTGTCTAATTTTGTTGATGTATTGCTCAATTCTGTTTGCTAGGATCTTACTAAACATTTTTGCATCTATATTCACTAGAGATATTAGTCTATAATTTTCTTTCATTGTTGGGTCTTTTCCTGGTTTGGAGATCAGAGTGATACTTGCTTCATAGAATGTGTTGGAAAGTATTCCTTCTTTTTCTATATTTTGGAAAAAATTATGCAAAATAGGTATTAGTTCCTCTTTAAAGGTTTGTTAGAATTCTGATGTGAAGCCATCTGGTCCTGGATTTTTCTTTTCTTTTGGAGATTTTGTATAGTTG
>CAUYON010180772.1:0-20248 GCA_963573935.1 Arctocebus calabarensis
CAAGAGGCAGTATTGCAGTATTTTTTTTTTTTTTTGAGACAGAGCCTCAAGCTGTCACCCTGGATAGAGTGCTGTGGCATCACAGCTCACAGCAACCTCCAATTCCTGGGCTCAAGCGAGTCTCTTGCCTCCGTCTCCCAAGTGGCTGGGACTACAGGCGCCTGCCACAGCGCCTGGCCTTTTTTTGGTTGCAGCTGTCATTGTTGTTTGGCGGGCCTGGGCTGGATTCGAACCCGCCAGCTCAGGTGTACGGGCCCATTGAGCCACAGGCGCCGAGCCAGTATTGCAGTATTGTTAAAAGACAGGCTCTTCAGTAAGATTATCTAAGCATTTACTTTTCCCAAGTTGAAGTTTCCTTATCCTTAAATGTAGCTATTAATAGATAATGAATCGGACAAAAGATTTGTGTCCAGAATATATAAAAGAACACTTAAAACTCAACATTAAGACCACCCAATATAAGATTTTAACAGACACTTCCACTGAAAAAGATATACAAAAGTATGTGAAACAACGCTCAGAATTATTCCTAGTTTGGGAAATGTAAACCAGTCCCAATGAAATACCACTAAATGCTAACTAAAATGGCTAAAATAAAAAAGACTAACATCACCAGAGTGCTGTGGCTCCTGTCTGTAATCCTAGTACATAGGAGGCCAAGGCAGGAGGATCACTTGAAGCTAGGAGTTGGAGACCAACTGGACAACATAGATGGACCATATTCCTACAAAGTTTGTTTTCTTTTTTTAAAAACCTGGGTGTGATGACACATATGTAATCCTAGCCACTCAGTTCGCTGAGGGAGGAGGATCACTTGAGCCTTGAAGTTGGAGATTGCAGAGTTATGACTGTGTCACTGCACTCCGGCCTGGGCGACTGAGAAGGATGTAGAGAAACTAGAATTCTCATACACTGCTGATGGAAATGTAAAATAATGTAAGAGCTTTCAAAAACAGTTTGCCAGGTTTTCTTTTCTTTCTTTCTTTTTTTTTTTGAGACAGAGTCTTACTCTGTTCCTCTGGGTAGAGTGCCATAGCTCACGGTAACCTCCAACTCTCGGGTGCAAGTGATCCTTTTGTCTCAGTTTTTTTCTATTTTTAGTAGAGACAGGGTCTCGATTTTTTGTGTGTGTGTGGTTGTTTTTTGGGTTTTTTTTTTTTAGAGACAGAGTCTCACTTTGTTGCCCTTGGTAGAGTGCCATGGCTTCATGGCTCACAGCAACCTCCAGCTCCTGGTCTTGTCTCAGCCTCCCAAGTAACTGGGACTACAGGCGCCCGCCACAACGCCCGGCTATTTTTTTGTTGCAGTTCGGCCAGGGCCAGGTTTGAACCTTCCACCCTTGGTATATGGGGCCGGCGCCCTACTCACTGAGCCACAGGCTGGGGTCTCGATTTTTTGCTTAGGCTGGTCTTGAACTCATGAGCTCAGGCTCTCTACCCACCTCAGCCTCCCAGAGTACTAGGATTACAGGCATGGTGAGCCACTGCACCTGGCCAAAAGAGAGGAATTAAAAAGGATATTGAGGATATCTGCACTAAACAAAATATCTTGTAGTATTGTTGGGCAATAATCCTTAAAAAAAATTAGTAGAAAGCCTAATTACAGTGAACACTTAATAAATGTGGATTCAGTGTGGGTCCAGAAAAGGGGTGAGTAGTGGAGATCTGGTTTGAGATCTCCAGCAAATAAGGTGGATTTGACATCAGCCTCCTGGGAGAAGGAAAGATCAGGGGAATGCGCCAAATTGTGGGCCTCAAACATTTCTATCCTTTGAGAGGATGTGGATATTTCAAATTCCTAGGGAAGGAATGCAATGTTGGATATCACTTGACCTTCATGAAAGATGCCCACCCAACTCCTCCTCTAATTTCTTACTAACTAAACGAATTTCTAATTTCTCCTCTAATGCAACTTTCTTGTACAGGGGACTCCAACATTCATTTCATGTAAAGGACTATCCCTTTGTTCATGTCTTAACAATTTGGTTTCAATGAGTCAAGTTCTATTTAATGAGTCAGATCTACTGTTTATTGAATGACTGAAATGTCATTCTTCGTTTTTAAGGTTAGGGTCTTCTTCCCTTTCATATATTCAGTAATAACATTTTTGAGAACTTTTATGGTTTGATTTTTTTTGTGTGGTGTGATTATATTTTCTATTTATGTTTTATATTTAACTCTAGTTTATCTGGAATATATTTTGGTGTATAGTATGAAGTGAAGAATCTAAAAAATCCTTCAAATGATGAACCAATTGTTCCAGTACTATTTATTGAATAATCCTTCAAGGATTGACCTCAACAGGTGGAGAGAGGGACAGGTTATTTTGGGCAAAGGGAACATATGTCCCCAGATGGCAAGAAGTCCAATTTGGCTAGACCCCAAAGTCTGTGTGTGGAGTGGGTGGTGAACAATGGATCTGGGAGGTAGGTAGTCTAGGTCCCACTGGGGAAGCCTTTTGCTTGCAGGCAGAGAGCTTGGGCTAGATTTAAGAGTTGAGGGGGAGCCACCAGACTGTGTGGAAAGGCATATGATGCCTGCAGCTCTGTGCTTAAAGAAGTGACTCAGAGTGGTGGCCAGCATGGGTGGATTAGGGTGGGATCCAGGATGGGTCCCCATTTTGGAGGTCATGATCAAGTTGCAAGCCAGAGCCAGCTACTGAGTGTAATTCGTGGCAGTGCTGGTGGAAGAGGAAGGAGCATGTGGGGCCTTTGGGTCAGGATTTAAAAATTGAATGTAGGGAGAAGGGCATGGTGCTATTAATTCTAGCACTTTGGGAAGCCAAGGTGGGAGGATTGCTTGAATGCTTGAGGCCAGGAATTTGAGAACAGCCTGGGCAACATACAGAGACCTCCATCCCTTAAAAAAAAAAAATTAGCAGGGCATGGTGCAATGCACTTGTAGTCCTAGCTGTTTGGGAGGCTGACACAGGAGGACTTCTTGATCCCAGGAGTTTGAGGTTACAGTGAGCTATGATCATGCCCCATCTCAAAAAACAAACAAACAAATGGACAAACGAACAAAATCAACACTGGATGTGACTGGGCTGACCTTAGCAGAATGAGGCTGTTCTGGGGGATGAACTCTTTAGTCTACGGATGATGCTGATATCCAGCACAAATTGAGACTTGTAGAGGTGCCACTGCTGCAGAAGTTAGGTACAACTCCACTGTGTAATTCACAATACATGCACACAACAGGATGAGCTGCTCGGATGCACTTTTGCAATACTATATTTTTTCTCCAAAAGTTTATTATTTCTTGGTGGCCTTACATCCCTGCTTTGACTGCTTTTTGGCAAATTGAGCACGAATGAGAATGGATCTAACTGTTGGAATACTAAATTGGAGCTACTTGCTGAATGCCCAAGAGGAGATATCCAAGTGGCTATGGGACCGAGAGAAGCAGAGTCTAGAAGAGGGGCAAGTAAATAAGATGAAGGTTTGGGGTCACCATCAGACAGGAGGATCAGATAGCAGGCTCAGAGGGGGTTGTGTACGGAAGTCTGGGACAAAGAGGGTGAGCAGAGAGAAAGGCTGGGGGGGGGTCACTGGGAGGTCACAGGTGCCAGTTCACACTGAGCTGCTCATGGGCTTCCTGCAGGTCTTAGAAACACCCCCTGAGTCACACAGCTCTTAGGAGATGGAACAGAGAACTCAAGTTTTCTGCTTATGAATCCTGTTTCTTTGACATTGGGCCACTTTGGGACTAGGAGGATGGAAGGCAAACATCAAAATGCTGACAAGTGTGGATTGAGGGCTACCCCACATGGGAGAGGGCGACAAAGGATGAGACCATCAAAGGGAGGCAGGGTGGAGGCTTTTTTGCCCCACAGAGATCTGACCTGGCTTGGAGGTTGAGGAGAGGAGAAATGGCCCTGAGGGGTCATGACAGAAGCCTCTCGGTGGAAAGTGAGAAGGCATCCTTTTTCTTCTGAGATTAGAGAGGAGACACAGAAGCTTCTGGTGGAGAGGAGGGAAGTTAGAGCTGTTCCTGTTGAAAGAGCCCAAGAGCGAGGTGCCTATGGCTCATCGAGTAGGGTGCTGGCCCCATATACCAAAGGTGACGGGTTCAAACCCAGCCTTGGCCGAACTGCGAAACAGAAAAATAGCCAGGCATTGTGGTGGGCGCCTGGAGTCCCAGCTACTCAGGAGGCTGAGGCGAGAGAATCGCCTAAGCCCAGGAGTTGGATGTTGCTGTGAGCTGTAATGCCACAGCACTCTTCTGAGGGTGACAAAGTGAGAATCTGTCTCTACAAAAAAAAAAATATAAAAAAAAAGTTTAAAAAATTTTTTAAAAAGTTAAAAAAAAAAAAAAAAGAGCCAAAGAGTCAGGCCACACTAAGAAGGAGGCTGGGAAGACCTGGGAAGCCTGGGCTGGACTGGAAGCCAGCTCATCAGCCATTGGCCCTCCGCTAAGGCTGGAGAGAAGCAGGGTGGGCTACAGCCACATCTTTGAGGAGCTGGGTGACTGGGTGGGGGTGAGGGGAGGCAGCAGATGGAAATGGGCCTTGCCAGAGCTGGGGGATGGTTGGGGCAGGGGCTGCTGAGTCCTGGGGATAGTAGGCTCAGATGGCCAGCCCTGGGCAGGGCCACACAGGGCATTCAAGGGCACCAGGCCAGGAGAAGGAAGAAGTGTTCACACACTGCAGGAAGGGCATGCTTTTGCTTTCCTGTTATTTTTTTTTCTTTGAAACTTGAAATTTAAACTTACAGAATAGTTGCAAGAATAGTACTCTTTATACAGATCTGCAAATGTTCAAATGTTAACATGTCACTGCGTTTGCTTCATCACACCCTGTCTCTGTCTCCATCTCTCTCCATTTCTCTCTCTGTCTCTATGGACATATGTATTAATATATATAGTATTTATATATTTTTCCCCTGAGTACTTTGAGAATAAACTGCCAATATGATGCCTATTTACCTTTAAACACTTCAGCGTCTACTTCCCAAAACAAGGACATCCTCTCACCTAACTAGAGCACAAGGATCAAAATCAAGAAACTGGCACAGACATAACAGTTATCTAATCTGAGGCTTTATTCAGATTTTGCCAAGTGTCCCAATTGCATCCTGTCTTCGCCTTCTTTTTTTAAAGAGAACATTGTAGAAGAACCGATCTCACCCTGGGCAGCAAGGGAGGCTCTCGTCGCATTCAGCTGCCATGTGCTGCTCTCGCTTTAATCTGGAGCCATCCCTGGGTCTCTCTTTGTCTTTCATATCAGCGACATTGTTGAGAATGAAGGACAGTTACTTTGTAAACTGTCCAAACTTTGCGTTTGGAGATGTTCTTGATCACAATCTGAAAACCTCTCCTACCCTGACTGGCTCAACTCCCATCTGGAAGCTTGACCTACCCGGCCTGTGCATGGAGCTAGGAGGAGGAGGAGAAGGACATGGTTGAAGGTTCTAGGTTGCCGAGACAGGGCCTGGCAGGAGCCCCGGGGGTAGTCAAAAGGGATTTGCCATGAAACCCTTTTGCTTTGAGCTGCTTGGAACCTGGGGTCTTCCTTGTCTTTGCTGACACTTTCCCATCTGGGATGAAATTGGACTGGAGGGAACAAGGCAAGGTGAAGGTTGGAGACACGGTGCCATGGGCCCTCCACCCAGTGGGTGCTGGCACCAAGATTCCAACCCAGGCCAGGCACCTCATGCTGCAAACGCATTACAGCCTGATGTGTATCAGGCTGGGGCAAGTATACAGCTGGCTTGCTCTGAAGTCTCTGGTGACAAGTTCTTGGATTTGTGTGGCTGAAAGCAAGTTTGTGCGTCTTGCACAATCTAGAAGGATTGCTTCATCCTGGCTCTGGGCAGAAGGCCCACACCTGCTTTTTGTTCTGGGGATTTTTATCTTCAGTAAGGTAGAAAGTAAAGTCCCTGAGTTAGTGTCGGCTTCCAGGGAGCAGAGTTTCTCAGCCCTTCCATGCTTTGTCCCTCTCTGGGCACTCACAGAGGCTAGGGGGACAGTTTTACACACAGCTGCCGTGCCCCGTTGAGTCTGCATGCACCCTATGCTCCTCAGAGCCTTCAAACCCCGCTTCAAGATTCATGGCAAAGGGGTGGTGCCTGTGGCTCATCGAGTAGGGTGCTGGCCCCATATACCAAGGGTGGAGGGTTCAAACCCAGCCTCGGCGAATTGCAAAAACAGAAAAATAGCTGGGCGTTGTGGTGGGCGCCTGTGGTTCCAGCTACTCGGGAGGCTGAGGCAAGGGAATCACCTAAGCCCAGGAGTTGGAGGTTGCTGTGAGCTGTGTGACACCACAGCACTCCACTGAGGGTGATAAAGTGAGACTCTGTCTCTCCCCCAAAAAAGAAAAAAAAAAAAGACACTTCCACTCTAAGATTATGGTGCCTATGGCTCAAAGGAGTAGGGCACTGGCCCCATATACTGGAGGTGGTGGGTTCAAACCTGGCCCCGGTCCAAAACTACAAAAAAAAAATTTTTTTTTAAGATTTATGGCAAAGAACTGGAGCCTCGGGACATCCAGCCCTCCACTGCTGGGCACTCTTGGGGCACGTTACTTTCCTCCTGTGGGTTATGCCCCTTCCCAACTGTAAAGTGCAGATGGTCATGTGTACCAACAGAGCTGCCCTGAGCATAGTGTAGGCCATTGGGGGACCTATCTGGCACATCCTGGTTCAGAAACTGTGCTTCTGGGGTTGGTGATACTCACGGGTGAGGCTGAGCTTCCTCCAGAAATCCTCTGGCTGGCTCGGCAGTCTACAAGGACACTACTGGTTTCAGCCAACATTGAGTGGAGAGAACAAACATAAAACCGAGACGCACTTTGTCATTCTTTGGGAAGATCTGTATTTGTTGAATGAGGGGGTTGAAACCCCAAATGCAATAATCTTCAAAGGAAAAGGACCCCTAGTCACAGAGCGGTTAGAAGGTGTAGCAGCTGGTGATGAATAAATGGGTCTGAGGAGGTCATAACCAGGGTGGCTACCGTTTGAACCCACTCATTCGTGTTCCGAAACAAGGGAAGAACTCACACACAGGGCCTCCTGTGAGGCGGCCTCTGCCCCCCATGGGCACCCTCTCAGCCGACAGCTGAGTATGAGGCGCCTCCTCCCAGACTCCCAGCTGCCCTGAGCCCTGGCCAGAGCCAGCTGTTATGCCAACAAAGCCTCCAGTCAGGGGCCTTTGTCCCAGCTGCTGTGGGGAACAGGTTTGATCTTTCCATGTGCCCCATAGGTCACTTGTGGTCTTTCTGTGGAGCCGGCCAACAGCCCATCTGTTCTAGGTTCTCATCTGACCCTGAAAATCCCAATCCCCTCTCCCCAGCCCTACCATTATCCCTCACTTCCTAGGGATTCTATTTCTGCCTCCCCTGAACCTTCCAGAAGGGCCTTCTGGCTCAGAACCAGGTTCCTGCCTGGTTATTCCGTCTGCCCTTCTGCCTGATTAGAGCAAGGGTCTCACACAGGCTGGACGATGCCCAAGTCTGCCCTGAGAACAAAGCAAGGCTGTGTGATGGAGGGCAGAGGGTTGAGGGTGCTGTCCTTAATGATGGCAGCCTGAACTGTGTCCACGGCCTTTTAAACTTTTTTTTTTTTTTTCCTGCAGTTTTTGGCCGGGGCTGGGTTTGAACCTGCCACCTCCGGCATATGGGGTCGGTGCCCTACTTACTGAGCCACAGGCGCCATCCTCGGCCTTTTAAACTTAAGGGAGCTAGAAATACTGAAAGGGAGGAGATTAGAACAAGCCCTGTGGGATTGGATTAGAGTTAGAGCCATTGGGATTTGCTCATGGTTTGATTACACACACATACACGCAGACAGATACAGAAATACACATATACATATTCACACACAGATATAGAAATACACACATATGCATATTTACACATATGCATATTCACACACATGCAGAAAGATACAGAAATACACGCATTTACACATCCACACACAGATAGATATAAAAATACACACATATACATATTCACACACATGTACATAGCTATGGAAATATACATGCATATACATACACACATGCAGGTAGATATAGAAACACACACACAGACACATGGGTGTGGTTGTAGTATTCATCCACATATTTTTCCAAGCAGCAATGGTGGCTGGTGGGAATGAGCACACTTACACACACATCTCCAGATCTTGGTTAATTGACTATTCTCTATTGAAAGGAACCAGAGCCCTTGGAGAAATGGCTGCTTCCAGGGAAGGAGAGAAAGCCTCAGTTGAACCTGGAATATCTTGTGTCAGAGAGTAAGCACTCAAAACTGAGGGGACTTGTCAAAGGGACACTCCTGCTGACTAAATGTGGGACAGATTAAACATCAAATAAATAATGGTGGTAATAGATTACAAGCTCTGATCAGAATAAGAATCCAGGTACTTGTACACTGATATGCATAAATAAATGAGAGCGAGAAAGACTCTTCCTTATGGTAGAAGCCAAATGATAAAAAAAGAGATGAAAAAAAAAGAAAGAATGATGGGATTTGAAAGTTTGCGTGTGAAAGTTTGCTAAGTGGATATTACAATCTTAACGTATCTCCACTTAAGTACTTATTGATTACAAAGGGAAAAATAGCAACTCTACAATGGTAAATGTGGCGGTCACTGTCTTCATCCAGAGATCAGAGCAAATAGCAGCAGGAATGGGACATCCCTAGCCTCCCGATCTGTCACTGACCAGGACCTGTTCCTACCCAAAGTGTAAAATCTGAGTCTAATCATGGTGAAATAGCGGATGAACTCACAATGAGGGAAATTCTACAAAGTTACAGGCTACAAAAATGTCAATGTCATGACAGACAAAAACTGAAGAACTGTTTCAGATAAAGGAGAATTAGGAGACATAATGATAGTGTGTGTTTTGGGCTTTTCTTTGCCACAAAGAACATTATTGGTGAAATTTTAAAAAGTTGTTGGTGGGCGGGACCTGTGGCTCAACGGGTAGGGTGCCGGCCCACATACCAAGGATGGCAGGTTCAAACCTGGTCCCGGTGTAACTGCAACAAAAAAATAGCCGGGCGCTGTGGCGGGCACCTGTAGTCCCAGCTACTCGGGAGGCCGAGGGCAAGAGAATCACCTAAGCCCAGGAACTGGAGTTGCTGTGAGCTATGTGACGCCACAGCACTCTACCGAGAGCAATAAGGTGAGACTCTGTCTCTAAAAAAAAAAAAAAAAAGGTGTGTGGAAAAGAGAATCACATTGCATTAATGTTATTTTCCTGGTTTTGATAATTGTACTTCTGTTATGTAAGGGGATATCTATGTTTTCAGGGAATACACACTCAAGTATTTAATGGTAGAAAAAACTTCAGGGCTGAAATTTTACACTCCATTCAGAGAAAGATTCTTTTTTTTTTTTTTTTTTTGAGACAGAGCTTCAAGCTGTCACCCTGGATAGAGTGCTGTAGCATCACAGCTCACAGCAACCTCCAACTCCTGGGCTCAAGCAAGTCTCCTGCCTCTGCCTCCCAAGTAGCTGGGACTACAGGCGCCCGCCACAACGCCCGGTCATTTTTTGGTTGCAGTCGTCATTGTTGGTTGGTGGGTCCGGGCTGGATTCGAACCCGCCAGGTCAGGTGTACGTGGCTGGCGCCTTAGCCCGTTGAGCCACAGGCACCGAGCCTTTTTTTTGAGACAGAGTCTCAAGCTGTTGCCCTGGGTAGAGTGCTGTGGTGTCATAGTTCACAGCAACCTCCAACTTGGGCTCAAGCGATCTTCTTGCCTCAGTTTTTCCATTTTTAGTAGAGATGGGGGTCTCGATATTGCTCAGGCTGGTGATCTCAAGCAATCCACCCACCTCAGCCTCCCAGGCTGCTAGGATTATAGGCATGAGCCACCATGCCCAGCCTTTTTGTCCTCTTTCTTATAATTCTACCTAACTCACATACCAAATCTATCCCCCTTTGCTCATTCTGGGAAAAGATATTGTTTCTTTATTAACCAATCAGAGATAATACAAACTAATCTTCACCTTGCACTTCATAAATAGGCAGTTTCTGTACATTTGACTAATGTGATTTAAAATCCATGTATGGTTCTAGTTCTCTTAGTTAACCCCTCTATAAGGCCTTTTAGATTCCTACCTTTTTTTTTTTTTGAGATAGAGTCTCACTATGTCGCCTTCGGTAGAGTGTTATGGTGTCACAGCTCACAGCAACGTCAAACTCTTGGGCTTAAGCGATTCTCTTGCCTCAGCCTCCCAAGTAACTGGGACTACAGTTGGAGAAGAGCTTGAGCAATGGTGAGACTCCATCTCTACCAAAATAAAATAAATTAAAAACGTAGCCAAGTGTGGTGGTAAATACCTGTAATTCCCAGCTAGTGGGAAGGCTGAGGCAGAAGGGTCACTTGAGCCCAGGAATTTGAGATTGCTATGAGTTACTAGGATGCTACTGCGGTCTACCTGGGATGACAAAGAGAGACTCTGTCTCAAAAAAAAAAAGTGTTCTTTTTTTGTGAAATGCTTTTATTATAGAAAATTTGGAAAATTCAGAAAAGAGAAAAATAAGAAAATGTAAAGAGTTTAGAATTTTACCTGCAACTCAGGAACGTTAATGCTTATCTTACTTATGCAAAGTTTCATTTCATTTTATTTTATTTTTTTGAGACAAAGTCTCACTATGTCGCCCTCAGTAGAGTGCTGTGGCATCACAACTTACAGCAACCTCAAATTCTTGGGAAAAGTGATTCTCTTGCCTCAGACTCCGAAGTAGCTGGGACTACAGGCACCCACCGCAACACCCAGCTATTTTGTTGTTATTGTTGCAGTTGTCATTGTTGTTTAGCTGGCCCAGGCCGGGTTTGAACCTGCCAGCCTTAGTGTATGTGGCTGGCGCCATAACCACTGTGCTATGGGCACGGAGCCTTATGCAAAGGTTTAAAATGCAAATTTATACACACATATACATTTATTTTACTACAAAACTAAGATTCAGGTATGCATACTGATGTGTAACATTAAAAGGTCTGACAATTAAGTTTGAGAACTCATCCTAGAAAAAGTGCTACATACCTCATTGGTGAATATCATTATGGTCACCCTTGAAGTTCTCCCCTGGGGAAACTATACACTCATGCCAGTGCCTAGTCCCTCCTTCCAAGCCGTTTTGGAGCTCTTTTTCTTGAGTGGCCATCGGATCTTTTGTCATATTAACCTTGATGTCCTTAATGTCACCAAAATGTCTTTCTTTCAGTATTTCCTTTATCTATAGGTAAAGAAAAAAAGTCATTGCGAGTCAGAGCAGGTGAGTAGGAGGGGGTTCCACTACAGTTATTTGTTTACTGGCTACAAACGTTCTCCCAGGCAGTCTTGTGCAAGCTGATGCATTTTCCTGAGGCAAGAGCCACACCTTTCTCGTGCCAAGACTTTCGTTTAACATTTTCCTATTTCTCTACCTATGTTTACTTGGTCTGCTGTGCTTTTCGCAGTCAACCAACAATTTTGAGACATAACTTGATGAATTTTTGCATTGGTTGAGTCATTTCTGTTTGTTGCTGGCCACCCTGACTTTATCTGTGACACTGTCTCTCCCCTCAGAAAAATGTTTAATCCATTTGTACACTGCAGTTTTATTCATGGCATTATCTTCATAAACCTGGACTAACATGTCACTCATTGGGTATCGTAAATGGTATTGTAGTGTACAAAGAGTGTAAATATTTCTTCAAGATCCTGTTTTCAATTCTTTTGAATAAACACCCAGCAATGGGATTCCTGGGTTATGGTAGTCCTATTTTTAGTTTTTCAAGAAATCTCCATATTGTTTCCATAGGAGTTCATAAGACTCTTCAGAGTATTCTCTCTCTCTCTTTTTTAAGTTCAGGTTAATGTGAAGGTATAAACAACTAGGTTATGTTTGCATTTTTTAGGTAGAGTCTCTCTTACAGTTGTGTGTGCCATACACCCCCACATTGTGCCCCTAAGTGGGTGCACATCCATCCCCCTCCCTCCTGCACTCTCCCCCAAAGTTCCATGGCTCATTTCCCCTACCCCCAACTGGAATCGAGTTTTTCGTCTTATGTGGCTGTGTATTAGATCTTCTACTGGTTTCATATTAGTATTGAGTACATTGGATTCTTGCGTCTCCATTCTCGTGATACCTTACTAAGAAGAATGTGTTCCAACTCCATCCAGGTTAATACAAATGATGCAAAGTCTCTATTTTTTTATGGCCGAATAGTATTCCTTGGTATACGTGTACCATCGGTTGTTAATTCATTCCTGGGCCGATGGGCCTTTAGGTTGTTTCTTTACCTTGGTGATTGTAAATTGAGCTGTGATAAACAATCTAGTGCAAATGTCCTGATGATAACATAATTTCTTTTCTTTTAGGTATATGCCTAATGGCATTGCAGGATCAAAGAGAAGGTCTAATTTGAGTCCTTTGAGGATTCTCCATACCTCTTTCCAAAAAGGCTACATTAGTTTGCAGTCCCATCTTCAGAGCACTCTTAGTGATAGTCTGCTATGTTTATTTGCCAATATATCACAACACAAGGTGTACCATCCAAACCCTGATTCTCATGTCAGAATCATCCAAAGATCCTGTCATCCTAATTTAATTAGTCCGGAATGAGGCCTGGACGTTTTTAGATTGCAAAGCCCCCCAATTTATCTAAGGTGTATCTGGGGTGGAGAACCATGAACTCCTACACTGTTAAGAGGCTGCACAATTTAAATCAGAAACAAAGAAAACGTGTTTATTAAGGCAGCATTCACGAGGTTCCAGCAAAGTGGAGGGGAGTGGAGAACGGCCCTGAGGAAGCTTCTAACATCTGAATCAACTGCAGGAAGCTGAGAGCTGCTCACCTGAAGGATGGAGCAGGATGAGCCCTGAGGCCCCAACCCCTTCGGAGTAGTTCAAGGTCAATAGCCCCCACCTGCTTCTCCAGCACAGGCCAGAGTCTGTCCCTCAGGTGTTCCTCCTGTTCCGCTTGCAGACTCAGAGGCATGATTGCCTTCTTCTCAGTTAAATGAGCCATATGTGTTCCATATGTGTTTCCTTTCTCAAGTGGGAAAGACCCGGAAGGACAAGGGCACACAGAGCACTTTGGAAGTCACTCCTTAACCCATCTTCACCCCACCACACTCCTGCCCCTGCCGGGAGGCACCACCTGGACAGCAAGGTCCTTCCCAGCTGACGATAGCCCGGTTTTCACCACCTTCCTTCCTAGTGGCGTCAGACCTGCGCCCCAGTGCCACCTCGTATGCTTGCTCCAGTCACCTCCCACTGCTAGCTTTTGTCCTGTCACCCCCTTGGATTTCTCTGTGGCTCCTTATTTTGCCTTTGGGCATTTGATGGGCTTTCTGTGAACTTTAGGGGCTTGTGTGTGTGTGGTTTGGGGCCAGGGCTGGGTTTGATCCGGCCACCCCCGGCATGTGGGGCCGGCACCCTATTCGTTTGAGCCACAGGCGCTGCCCCAACTTTAGGGGCTTGTGCAGTGGGGCCGTTTTCATTGTGCCAGCTCCGCTTCTTCTGAGGCAATTGGGATCCCCAATTGCGGTGCAGAGCAGTTCTAGCTCCGTCCTACCTCCGTCCTACTCCGTCTCAGACTCCATGTGGCTGAGACCAGCCCCCGGACTCCTGCCAATCCTTCACCTCAGCTGTCCTCACTGTCGGAGGCCTGGCCACCCCATCTGTTCCCAAGTCGCCGGCCATGGCTGATCAGAAATGGAGCCCGACTCAGAGGGGGAGAGCCCATTGACTGAAGCCTTGCATATACCCCTGTTTCCAAAGTGTATTTGCTCTTCTCTCTTCAGAGAGAATATAACAGGGTAAACTCCTCTCAGGCAGGAATTACATTTTGTCTCTTTTTGATAAATTATCAGAGTAGTGTTTCCAGGCCTACTAGGTCACCTTGTTTATCATCCTCTGGTTGAATTGTTTCTTTGTTTAACTTAAGTTTGATTCAGGAGCTAAAAATATCTCAAAAGTATATTTTATTGGGTGGCGCCCGTAGCTCAGTGGGTAGGGCGTCAACCACTTACACCAAGGCCGGAAGGTTCGAAGCCTGCCTGGGCCTGCTAAACAACAATGACAACTGCAACAACAACAAAATAGCCGGGTGTTGCAGTGGGCTCCTGTAGTCCCAGCTACTTGGGAGGCTGAGGCAAGGGAATCACTTAAACCCAGGAGTTTGAGGTTGCTGTGAGCTGTGACGCCGTGGCACTCTACCAAGGGCAACATAGTGAGACACTGTCTCAAAAAAAAGAGTATATTTTATTAAAGACTTACTAAAATATTAGGGGAAATCGGCTCGGCGCCTGTGGCTCAGCGGGCTAAGGCGCCAGCCACGTACACCTGAGCTGGCAGGTTCGAATCCAGCCTGGGCCCGCCAAACAACAACGACGGCTGCAACCAAAAAATGGCCAGGCGTTGTGGCGGGCGCCTGTAGTCCCAGCTACTTGGGAGGTGGAGGCAGGAGACTCTCTTCAGCCCAGGAGTTGGAGATTGCTGTGAGCTGTGATACCACTGCACTCTATCCAGGGTGACAGCTTGAGGCTCCGTCTCAAAAAAAATAAAAAAATATTAAGGGAAATTTAGAATTAAAAAAATTTTCACACAATCTTCTCACAGCAGTGCATCTATTTTCCCCATTTTCAGTTTCTCTGTTTCCCTTCTACTTTCTGCTAACGCGCGTGTAGTGCAGTGAAAACAAGTCTTTTCCTTTATCTCCCCTACTTTACATCATTGCATAGACAGTTGCCATGTTTAGTGTTGTCTTAGTTACTATCAGTTTAAGTGAGTTGACATTTATTTACACATCTGTGGTTGGAAATTTAGGTTGTTTCCAGGTTTTTGTTTGTTCCAAGCAATATTGATTTGAGCAATTGTTTTTACTCTGTAAATCTTCAGGGCTGACCAGGTCAAAGGTGCATCCGGAGGCCTGCCTTTCCACAGTTTCGCTGTATCATCTGGCCAGCATTGTCCATCTCTGATTCTGCTTCCCCACATTTTTCTCTAAATGGGGATTTTTAAAAGAGATCAATGACTAATAACTATATGAGAAAACTTGAGGAGAAAATGGAAATGCATGCATGGTAAAGAATCTGAAATGTAGTTTAATATCTCTCATTTGAAACGCTTGGGACCAGAAGTGTTTTGGATTTTGGATGTTTTTCAGATTTTTGGAATATTTGCAAATACATAATAAGATATCTTGGGAATAAGGCTTAAGTTTAAATGCTAATACAGTTATTTTTCATACATACCTTATACACACAGCCTGAAGTTAAGTTTTTATTTCTCCATTTTTGAAGGACCAAAAGTAATTTTATACAATGTTTTTAATAATTTTGCACATGAAACAAAGTTTGTGTACACTGAAACATCAGAAAGCAAAAGTGTTACTATTCTCAGCCACCCACAAGGACAATCTGTGGTGCTGTGTTCTTGCTCAAATAAGGCTCTATTATAACATGCACAAATGAACCCAAACCAGCAGGAATGGCTAACAGGAGAAAAAACAAATTAGGAATCAAACAAACCACAAGAGACCCTGGCAAAGACCTGTTGGGGGGAGGGAGGAGAGCCAAACTGGTGAGCAGTGGACAACCAACCTGCTACCATCTAAAGGACCCCAAAACCTCTTGTAATACAGTTTTAAACCTTTGAGTTAGCGTATAACAGATGCAGTGACTTATGGAAAGAGAGCATACCACTCCTCACATTTTTGTATGTCTTCTTCGGAGAAATATCTATTCAACTCTTTGCCATTTCTGAATTTTTTTAAATTTAATTTCATTTTTTATTTTATTTTTTTGAGACAGAGTCTTGCTTTGTCACCCTTGGTAAAGTGCTGTGGCATCACACCGCACAGCAACCTTAAATTCTTTGGCTTAAGCAATCCTCTTGCCTCAGCCTTCCAATAGCTGGGACTACAGGTGCCAGCCACAAGGCCGGGCTATTTTTTGTTGTAGTTGTCATTGTTTAGCAGGCCCAGGCCGGGTTCGAACCCACCAGCCCTAGAACATGTGGTCAGCCCCCTAACCACTGAGTTACGGGTGCCCAGCCCTGGCTTTGTTTTTTTTTTTTTTCTGAGACAGAGCCTCAAGCTGTCACCCTGGATAGAGTGCTGTGGCATCACAGCTCACAGCAACCTCCAATTCCTGGGCTCAAGTGAGTCTCATGCCTCCACCTCCCACGTAGCTGGGACCACAGGCGCCCACCACAACACCCGGCCATTTTTTGGTTGCAGCCGTCATTGTTGTTTGGCAGGCCCGGGCTGGATTGGAACCCGCTAGCTCAGGTGTATGTGGCTGGCTCCTTAGCTATTGAGCCACAGGCGCCGAGCCTTGTTTTTTTTTTTAATTGTTGAATTTTAGTCCTTTATATAATCTGGATATTAATCACCTATCAGCTATAATTTGCAATTGTTTTGTTCCATTCTACGGGCTTTCCTTTCACTTGATAATATCCTTTGGTGGATAAGTCTTTACTTTTGATGAAAGTCCAGTTTATCTGCCTCCTTTGGTTTCTGGTCTCCACTCTGCTCCTCTTGCTCTGCTCCGCGCCTCACCCACAGAGACGAAGCCTGAGACTCAGCGTGCTTTTCCAGTAGCCACGCCGCTGCAGTGGCAGACACTGACCCTTCAAACCTCCTTCTCTTAAGCTACTGACAAGCTGGCTTCTCTAGTCTTGCCTTTGTAAAGGATTTCTTTATTATTAGTGTTTATTACACAGTAATTATATTGGAAACCATTTATGGGAATTTTAAATAAAAGGAAAACATCACCTACAATTCTACCATGCCTACAAAAGTCAATGCTGCCTTCAAGTCCTTGTCTATGTCCATAGATGAACTTTGATAACCATCGTGGGGTTGTCCGAATTTCTAGATCCGCGAAATCTGTGCAGCTTGGTTGTCAGACATCAGATCTGGTCTTGGAAGGAGGACACCGGCAGAAGCACAGGGAAGGTCAGGGTCAAAGATCAGGGGTCAGAGTGGAAGGGGATCCAGACTGCAGCCCACACAACCAAGGCTCAGTCCTGGGCTCAGTTCCACAGGGAAGCTGCAAGGCCAGGAGCCAGATGGCCTCTCCAAGGGGGCAGCGTGAGGGGGGAGACCCAGGCCAGTGGGGCACTGCGTTGTTCAGTCTGGGATGACTGTCACGGCTGTCTGTGTGTTGGCCCAAGCTCTCATGGCTTCTGGCTGGTGGTCCTGAGCCTGTGGGCAGCAGGGTAAGCTGAGGACAGGCCGAGATTGTGCCAGATGGGTCTTTGCCAAGGAGGCACCCTGCCCTCACCGCGGCCCATGCCTTCCGGTCCTGACTCGTGACTCAGTGCCATAGCCTTCCCACTGATCCGGGAAATGCCTCCTTTCCCAGGAAGCGGGGGCTTTTTATTAGGATGGCTGCTGATCAGAGGTGTGCCAGTTCAGCTCTCCAGGAGTACAGGGAGAGACTGGCACCCAGACAGACAGCATGACTCTTCCTGGGTGGCAGGGTAAGAAAGAGAAGCCAGAGCTTCTAAGCGCTGGGTCTTGGGGCTCTTCGCCCGCTGCCTACCCCTGGGAGTGCCTTTTGGAGTCTGCTCAGGTCTGGCTGGCTCCTCTCCAACTGCACTGTGAGCAGAGCTACACTTAGGAAAGTGTTTAAAGGGGGGATAGGAACATCATTTTATTTAATCTTAAAAATAAAGTCTAAATTACAAAATTAAGAGAGCCAGGGGCTTGTCCCATTTCTGGTGCTGTCAAGGTGCAGATCTACAAGCCAGGGTTGTGTCTGCCGACTTCTTGTCCCCGAGAGGCATTTCATTTCTTTACTTTCTCAGCTCTGGACAGCATGCAATAATGGGGAAGAGCCAACTCCAGTCCCATTTCTAGAAGCTTCAGTCTCCACTCCTCATCTGTCATGTGGCTTTTGACCTGGGTTTGCCAGACTGAGCAAATAGAAGTAGCACGCAGGTGAGGCATCCTGGGGTCCTCCAACCAGCCTCTGAGACCTTAGACAAAGACCTGGAGCAGACATGTACCTGCTTCCAGAATGGCAGGAGCAGGAAATGGGGCCCCCAAGCTGGAATGTTTCTAAGGGCAGGAGGGTGAGGATGAGGCCAGGCAGGTTTCCTGACTTTGCCCAACCCCCAGGCCCAGGCCCTGTCTTCAGATCAGCTGTCCACCTGGGTGGTTATTCCTTGGCTGCCCCCAGAGCTCACTGTGAGTCTCTCTTTAGGAAGCCTTTTCTCAAAGGCATGGTCCATTATGGAATCTGCTCCTGATGGGACACAGACACAAGCTGTTATCTGCTCAGACAGCTGAAGAGCACTCAAATATAGAACCACTCAGACATCATTCAGTCGTTGAACACCTACTGTTTGCTGGATTCTGGGTCAGTAAAATCTGTACACGATGGAGACAGCTGGTGGGATCCCATGTCCGCTGCATCCACCTGCCTCACAGGGCAGTGGGCAGGGTGGCAACTCCGTTTATATTTGTAAAATTGTTTCTCTGGCCAAGTGCATTCTGAGCTCTGGCGACATTGTACCCCAGGCTTTGGCCCCTCCGAGGCCTCCCCACACTCCCCCCACCTGGCTCTGCCTCCTGGTCTGGAGTTGCCTCTTTCTGGTCCCTGGTCATGCCCCTACCCTAGGCCCCGCACCTGATGTAGTGTCCCCAAATCTTTGCCCTGCCTCCTCCTGGTGTCCTTAGTACCCAGTTTTAATGTCACTGTCACCTATTCTAGGACCCCTGGTCTACCCTGAAATTTAGTGGCTAAAAGCAGTATCACATTGGTTTTGCTCACAAATCTGCAATTTGGCAAGGCTCAGTGGGGTCTGATCATTGATTCCACTCAGTGTCAGCCGGGGCGGCTGAAGGTTGGGGCTGGAGCCATCTGACATCTCCCTCACTTGCATGGCTGGCAGCCAGTGCCTGGCTATTGGTGTGACCCCAGCTAGGACTATCGGCCTGACATGTCTGGGGATCCCTCCAAGAGGCCTGGGCTTCTTCCTACCATGGGGCCAAGTTCCAAGGTTGGGCATCCCAGAGAAGAGCCAGGCAGAGCCATCTGGCTGTCGTTGGACAGCTGTAGTGGCAGAGTCACTTCCTCCTTAGCATCTCTCGCCGGCCCAGAGTTGAGGCCCTTTCATGGTCTCCTTCCCCTCTTTTCTCAACATGTTTTGCCTTTCCCTGTGAGCAGGCGTGACTTCCACACTTCAGGAAGACAAAAAATACAACAGAATCCTACATTTCCTGTACTCTCGTTTCAGTTCTGGATCCCTAATGGTAGTAAATGCAAACCATAGAATCTGAATGGCCCATATGTGTCCACTCATCTTTTACGGTACCTTTTCTTTTCTTTTTTTTTTCCCCACTGGTAAGACAGAATTTATTTACAGAAAAGAATACAGAAAACACTAAAGCTCCTGGTAGAGAGAGAGAACTCAAGTGGGGAGAGAAAAGCTCTCTCCGTTTCCTGGTCTTTCCCTGTCTCTCCCTTTAGGCTTTTAGTCTTGGGGTATATACAGGTGTATGGGTTCCTTGGCCAGGAAACGAATGAACACAGTCCCTTCCACCAGGGGCAAGGTGAATGAATGTATCAATGAACGAACACAGTTCCTTCCACCAGGGCAAAGTCAATTAATGTATCAATGAATGGACACAGTCCATTCATGGAATTGAGGCCTAGGAAATTCACATGAAATTGACCTAGGCATAGGAAATTGGGGTTCCACATTTAGTCCTAAGTGTAAAGTGAAGGAGACACCAAGGCACAGGTGTCTCCTCGGCAGTTGTCCGGCCTTTTTGGCTATTGGAACCTCCGGTGGGAGTTGGAGGTCCCCCTCCTTGCCTGTCATCCAGCCCGTTGGCTCTTCGGCTGGCTACCGCCGCACAGAAACCGCCAAGGGGGAGGCGGCAGGTCCACCAGCCCCGCTGAGCTGGCTAGGGCGCCAAATGTCCTGCATCAATTCTCCCTCTCTGAGTAGAAACTCTAACTGCTGTTAGGGAAAAAGGGCGAAGACTCGATCTAACTGCTTCCTGCTGAATCAGGCGATGATAGAAGGGGGCAATTAGGGTTTCTTGGAGGGAGAGTGATACAGGGGTTAATGGACTGGAACCATCTTTATTGCGTGTGGCTTGATGACATTTCTGGAAAAAATAAATGTGATTAGTATAATCAGTAATAGGCAAAGGTAGAACAGCGTCAGGTCAGAAGCACTTATTCAGTGATGCTAAAAGAAAACCATATTAGGATTTTTCTTACTGTTTCCTAAATAATAACTTCAAATTTTCTTTTGGCTCACAAGTGTAGGTGGTCTGTGGTTGG
>CAUYON010180778.1:0-22390 GCA_963573935.1 Arctocebus calabarensis
CTTTATATAGTGATCAAGAAAATGTCATGAAGGCTATCTGTAACAGTACGATCAAAATATTTCTGATTGTATATGAAGCACATTGTGCCCTATGATTGCACCAATGTACACAATTATGATTCAATAAAATTATTTTTAAAAAAAGGAAAAACTCTCCACATTTATCTTGGGATATTGTTTTATATCTGTTTATAAAGAAGAAGAAAATTCCGACTTGATTTTCTATGAGGCAAATATATTATTGTAGATTTGACAGAGCAGTGTATTTGCTCACTGATTATTTTATTTTTAATTAAATTTTAGTTTTGTTCTTACTATGGTACTCAGATGCAGTAAGGGTCTGGAACATATAACATCACTTAGAAAATAATAATTTTTAAAAACTTCCCTCATAAAAAACATATCATACTGAACTGTCACAAACGTTGCCCTAAACAGATTTACAATGTTTTTACCCACTAGATGTCATATCCTTGATTCAAACTGGAAATTGTGTTTTTAATTTCTAGAGGAAAATGTCCTACATGTGTAAGTCCAGGTATAAGGAATAAGAATACCAAGGACTCCCTGGTATAGAGCCTCATTTGTCCAATTTCCTGACCTGTTCCAGCCCCAAGAACAAGGACAGCCTATGATGAAAAAAAAGGTTTACAGCAGAGACAGATTTATAGTCAGAATCCGTTTTCTCTGTTTTCATTCATTTTGAATGAATACAAAGAATTATCTTGCTGCTAATACAAATGCAGCAAACTGAGCCATTAAATTGACAGTGTGATCTATCCCACTTCACACTGCTTTATAAGCAAAATGTATCATTCTTGGGAGCTTTCTTCCAGTTAAATAATTGTGAGAAATTTATCTCTTGCCATTACTTTTATTGATAAAACACAGCATGTCATCTTAATTCATTCTTCCACTGCTCTATTTTATCATCCACTGAGTGATTGGGATTCTGATCACCCTGCATTCCGCTGTCAGATGGAAAGCTTCTATCTACTCATCTGTTATTCTTCACGAAGCAAAGCTCCAATGTAACATCTGTTTCTCACTGAATCTTCACCAGAGAGTCAGATTTCAGCAAGCAATAACCTTGGGGTTCCCCATGAAGCCCTCAAGGGTTTCTGCTGTGTCAAGGCCTAACGCTATCTAGCAGAATTAATGGACAAAGCCTTGTTATTCTGTTTTCATTTTTTAAATTTAATTTGGGATACATGAATTTGGTGGAGTAATGATAATGTTTTACACTTTTTGAAGCTAGTAATCACTTTCCTTAAAAGGCTGGAAGCTTTAGCTCTATATCTTGAAAACTTTATTCTTTTCCCTATTCCACAATTGATGTTCAGCTACACTCATATCTTACTTTAATCTCAAAACACAGAGAAAATTTGTTTTGTCTGACTCATATTTTTATGAAATATCCCACTTCTAATAACAAGTGATGATTTACAATTTCTATTCTGACACCAGCACCTATTTGGATATTTTGTTTATATTTCTTGATGGAATTCAACTGTTGAAAATTAATTTATCTACTTATTTCAAATTAATGAGAAAATATTTTAAATTAATGCAAATCAGAAGCTAATTTTGGTCATAACACCAGTAAAAAAATATATATATATAACCTGGAAAGTTTGAAGGTATTGATCATTTTCATTATTAGTCTTAACTTCTGCTGGAAGCTAAACTGTATACTTTGAACTGACGTACAGATGTGTATTAACACATAAATATGCACACATATATACTTACACATAGTCTTTATATACCTGTCAACACTATGTTGACAAAATTTCAAAATCATTATCAGGGGAAATAAGTAATCTACTTTTTTTGTTATCCATTACTGCAAAATAATTCATACAAATTTTAGTGGCTTAAAACCACAATGATTTATTATTTGTCATGAATCTTTGAATTGACAAAAATCAAATTGGAAGCTCTTCTGCTCCACATGACATTGTCCAGGTCACTCACTCATCTGCATGCAGTTGGCAATTAAGCTTACCTGGAAGATCCATGGAGTCTTACCTCATGTCTGGCATTCTGATGCTCCTTCACATGGCCACTCCTCAGACCTAGCTTGGACTTCCTCACAGCATGGTGGTCTCAGGATAGTCAGATGTTACACCGCACCTATCTTCAACAAAAGGAAAGTGGGAGCTATGCTCCCTTAAGGGCTAGGCCCAGGATTGGCATAGCATCACTTAAGCTGCATCCTTTTTGGCAAAGCAAGTAACAAGACCAGTTCCAATTCAAGAGAAATGGAAATATCACTCGTGATAATGCAACATGAATATAGAGGAAAGGAAGAAATTATATCCATCTTTGAAGATTATCTAGCATATAGACCTAAATTTAAATTTCAAAATCCTTCAGGGGAATGGGAAGATGGATCAAGATAGACTAGAAGCCACCTGCACAACAACTATCTCAAAGAGAAGATAGAAAGTGGGAAATAGATACCCACCTTTGGATCAGTCATCTAAGCAAGAGCAGTGATGATTGCCACAGAGACAAGACAAGAGTGAAGTGAAGAAGACAGAAGTGGAACAAGCTGATTAGCAGGACTAGAGGTAATCAGAGAGGGTGCCCACAAGTGGGAAAGGGACAGAGAAGGAAATTCCAGGCCCTCACTTCGCATAAGGATATTTCAATCAGAGTCACAGAGAGGGGACAAGTCCCTCCCCCACAGCAGCCTCCAGACTGGTACAGAGACCCAACTGTGCAGCTATATTGCTGGGGAGAGTAGGGACAGCTGGCTTGCAAGCCCTGAGCACTGTGGCTGGGGTCATTGTAATATCCCAGTTCTGGAATGCTACCTTTGCCCAGATCTGTGACAGCTGCCTCTTCTTTGCCTCTGCCAGGCAAGAAGAGAGAAGGGAATCCTGACAATTGTGTGTGCCTCGTAGGTAGATGATGTGCACCCACCTTCCCCATCACCAGCACTGGCAGCCCTGGGCAGAGCAGGATACCATGGGCAGCACCTGCTGCTGTGATCTTGATGCTCTCAACTACATTTCCACAGGACCTGAGAGGAGCACACACCCATAGTCTTTAGTGCCCAACACCCACTTCCAGGGCAGTTGGACCATTGCTGCCACAGCTGCCCGAAAGGCCCCAAGACATGTGAAAACCAGTGCAGCCACGGTCTTTAGATCTGGCCAAAAGGCATTCAACAGACCTATGCCAACCTGCTTAGACACTCTAGGTGTTGCACCCCGACTATGGCCACCTTGACTTGCTTATATACAGGCCTGTTTCATCCCATGTAGGCAACTTGCACCATTCATCTACTTTGTCCACGATGTCCAGTCCACTCCAAATGTGAGTTGTGGCCCACAGCTGCTCCTCAATGGGACCACTCCACCCCATTCCCTGTGGGCCTGAAGGACCAGTATGCTCTGTGCACCTAGTATTCCCTACACCACACCCTACACTGACCTTGCCCTGCTCATGCACCTGGCACCTTGGCCACCCAGGCCTACATGTGTATGCAGTGTACCCAGAAAACTGTATCTATCCTGTATACATGCTCCACATTGCCAGACAGCTCCACTTCATGTGTGCACCTAGCACCAGGGGCCAGTCCTGCCACAGAAGCCCGGTGACATGCATAGGAGAACAGGGAGATGCAGCAGGGTAGCAGCATTAAACACTCATGGTGCATCCACCCCTCTCCTGCGTGGTCAGATGTCTAGAGTAAGACTCGAGTACACCACCTGGGAATAAATCCGTATATTCACTCAGCAAATAGAGGTCCCAGCACAGCAGAACAGGTGTACCATCTCTGCTGTCTATTTTGAGCCAAGAGGAGAGACCTCAGATAAGAAGGAACCAGCATAAAAATTCCAGCAACGGCTTGGCACCTGTGGCTCAACGGGCTAAGGCGCCAGCCACGTACACCTGAGCTGGCGGGTTCGAATCCAGCCCCAGGACCCGCAAAACAACAATGACGGCTGCAACCAAAAAATGGCCGGGCGTTGTGGCGGGCGCCTGTAGTCCCAGCTACTTGGGAGGCAGAGGCAAGAGACTCGCTTGAGCCCAAGAATTGGAGGTTGCTATAAGCTGTGATGCCATGGCACTCGATCCAGGGTGTCAGCTTGAGGCTCTGTCTCAAAAAAAAAAAAAAAAATTCCAGCAACATGAAAAAAAATAGGCTGTCTCAGTCCCCCCACCCCTGCAAAAAAATGAACTCCAACCAAAAGAAAATTATTGAAATAACAGACATGGAATTTAGATTGTGGTTGACAAACATGATGAATGGAATTGAGGAGATAGTAAAAAATCATCTCAAAAGAAAAGCCCCCAAATAATTCAGGACATAAATGAAAAATTAACTAAAGAGATAGATGGCATTAGAAAAGAGATAAGAGAACCAGAATTCCTAAAGGGAATTTCAAGATTTAGCCAGAAAAGACTAAATTAAGCAGAGTAAAGAATTTTGGAACTTGAAGACAAGGATTTTGTGGTCCTTCAGACAGTTAAAATGGTAGCATATACAATAAAGAAGAAGGAAACATTACTGTGATAAATATGAGACTATATAAAACAAACAAGTATAAAAATTTTAGGTATCCCCAAAGGAGAAGAAGAAAAAGCATGGAAGATCTACTGGACAGAATAATAAACCCAGGAAAACTTCTCTGGTATCACTAGAGGTTAAATATCTAAATACAAGATATTAAACACCTAGAAGATTCATAGCACACAGGACAGCACCAAGACATAGAGTCATCCGCCTGACCAAAGTCAAAGTGAAAGAGAAAATCCTACAAGCTGCAAGACAAAAGCCACAAGTTACTTAAAATGGAAAACCCACCAAACTGACAGCAGAACTCTCAGAACAGAGTTCCTTTCAAGCCAGAAGGGATTAGAGTTGCACTTTTAGTCTTTTAAAAAGGAATAACAAGAATAGCAAGCCAAGAATTTTGCATCCTGTAAAACTAAGTTTCATAAAAGAATGAGAAATAAAGTCTTTCCCAAACAAGCTAATGCTAAAGGAATTTGTCACCAGTAGGTCTGGAGAAAAATAGCATTTACACTCTATAGGAAAGGCTTTAAAAGTGCTCTACATATGGAAAGGAACAATTGATACCCATCCATATAAAAACAACTGAAACTTAAAGCTCACAATTCCTACAAAACAGTAACACAAAGCAAAAAGCGAAGTAATTAGGTATCATTCAACATGATAAACAGAACAGTATCTCCCATATCCACACCAACATTGAATGTAAATGATATTTTGCTTCATTTAAAAGACATAGACTAGATGAATGAGTGAAAAGCATAGTTAAAGTATCTACCATCTCCAAGAAACCCATCTAACTTGCAAAGATATTCATTTATTCAAAGATAAAGGGATAGAAAAAAATATTTCTTGCAAATGGAAACCAAAAGTGAGCTGGAGTAGCTATTGTCATATAAGGTAAAATAGACTATAAACCCACAATAGTAAAAAAAAAAAAAAAGAAAAAACACAGTCAATATATAATGATAAAAAGAGCAAGAAGATACAAAAAACCTAAGTATGTATGGATCTAAGTGAGAAGCTCCCAGATTCATAAACCAAATATGTGTACTATTACATCTAAGGAAAGAAATAAACACCATCATAATAATTGCTGTGACAACAACACTCCACTGTCAGAACCACACAGATCATCAAGGAAGAAGATCAACAGAGAAATACTGAACTTAAACAAGACTTCAGAAAGAATAGATCTAACAAACAACTACAGAATATTTTAACCCCAAACTTCAGAATATACATTCCTCTCATTAGCACATTGGTTTTTCTATACAAAACGAAGAACTATTTTTTCCACTTTTTCAAAGTATGATGTTGGTATTTTACTGGTGATTACATTTAAACTGTAGATTTCTTTGGGTACTATAGACATTTTAATAATGTGGATTCTTCCCAACCAGGAGCATGGTTTGCTCTTCTGTTTGTGAATGTCTTCTGCTATTTCTTTTGTAAGGTTTTATAATTCTCTTTGTAGAGGTCCTTCACCTTTCTTGCTAGGTATTCATTTTCTTTGAGGCTACTGTTAAGGGAATTGTGTCTTGGATTAGTTTTTCAACTTGGCTGTTACTGGCATAAACAAAGGCTACTAATTTGTGGACATTGATTTTATACCCTGAGACTTTACTATATTTCTTGATTCAAATTAATCAAGCAGAAAAGAGCAAACAATCCCATCTATCACAGGGCAAGAAACATGAACAGAACCTTCTCTGATGAAGACAGGCAAATGGCTAACAAACATATGAAAAAATGTTCATCATCTCTAATCATCAGAGAAATTCAATCCAAACCACCCTCAGATATCATTTAACCCACATCAGATTGCCCACATCACAAAGTCCCAAAGTTGGAGATGCTGGAGAGAAGGGGATAATTATACATTGTTGGTGGAATTTCAAACTAATTAGCCTCTTTGGAAAGAAGTATGGAGAATCCTCAGAGAACTCAAATTAGATCTCAACAGTCTACTCAAAAGAAAAAAAATCATTTTATCATAAAGACATTTGCACCAGATTGTTATTATAGCTCAATTTACAATCACCAAGATTTGGAAACAACCTAAATGCCCATCAACTCAGGAATGGATTAACAAACTGCGACATATGTATACCATGGAATACTATTCAGCCACAAAAACAATGGAGACTTTACATCTTTTGTATTAACCTGGATGGAGCTGAAACACCAGCTTCTCAGTAAAACATCCCAAGGATAAATAACCAATATCCAATGTACTCCACACTAATATGAAGCCAGCAGATGATTTAATTCATTTCCACATAGTAAAAAACTCATTTCAATTCAGTTTGGGGGGAGGGAGAACAAGGGAGAAGGAAATAGGAAGGGAGTTGGAGGGCTCCCAGTTAATAGGCACAATGTAGGGGTGTACGGCACACCTTTTGGGTGCAGGACACAACTACAAGAGGCACTCTACCTGACAAATTCAAATATTGTGACCTGGTTGTTTGTACCCTCACAGTAACCTGAAATAAAAAGTAAATTAATTATGGAATTAATTTAATTAAATAAATTGTTTAAAAGAATAACAATTATGCACAGCAAAGGAAATAATCAGCATAGTAAATAGACAACCTATAGAATGAGAAAAAATATTCATAAGCTATACATCCAATAAAATGCTAATATACAGAATCCATGATGAACTCAAATCAACAAGGAATAAACAACCAATTCCATATAAAATTTGTTGATCATTCCATGATCAGAAGTTTCTCAAAAAAAGATAGTCAACAAACATGAAAAAATGTTCAAAATCCCTAATCATCAGAGAAATGCAAATTAATATCATAATGAGATTCTACCTGCTGTCAGAATGGTCATTATTAAATATTCAACAATATGCCAGGTGTGGTAGCTCATGCCTGTAATCTTAGAACTTTAAAAGGTTGAGTCAGGTGAATTGCCTGACCTCAGGAGTTTGTGACCAGCCTAAGCAACAGTGAGACTCTATCTCTACCAAAAATAAAAGGACTAGCTGGACATTGTGGTGGGTGCCCTGTCGTCCCAGCTACTTGGGAGGCTGAGGCAAGAGTGTTGCTTGAGCCCCTGAGCTTGAAGTTGTTGGAGCCATGATGCCATGGCACTCTACTCAGGGCAACAGAGTGACTCTGCCTCAAAATAATAATAATAATAATAATAATAATAATAATAATAATAATAGATGATAGATGCTGGCATGAATGCAGAGAGAAAAGAATGTTTCTCCACTATTTGTCAGACTGAAAATTAATACAACCTCTATGAAAAACAGTATGGAGATTCCTCAATGAAATAAATGTATTCCTACCATTCAGTTGAGCAGTCCTACTATGGGGTAAATAATCAAAGGGAAATAAGTCATTATGGCAAAAAGACACCTTCACTTAAATGTTTGCCAGAGCATAGTTCACAATTGCAAAGGTGTGGAATCAGCGTAAGTGCCCAGCAATTCTTAAACACAGAAAGAAAATGTTATATACATACATATATGAATATATACATATGTATAAGTATAGACACACAAACACACACACACACACACACATCCCATGCAGTAGTACTCAGCCATAAAAAGAAATGAAATAATGTCTTTTGCGGCAAGTTAGATGGAACTGAAGTCTCAGAAATGGAAAAACAAATATCCCATGTATTCTCTAATAATTAGAGCTAAACAATGGGTGCACATAGACACAAAGACATATAAAGAATATTGGAAACCAAAAAGAGGAGAAAGAAGGAAAGAATGAGGACTAAAAACTTCCCTGTTGAGTACAATGAACACTATTCTGGTGATCAGCACACTAAAAGCCCCGACTCAAGCATTGTACAAGATATTCATGGAACAAAACCATTTGTACCACCTTAATATTTGAAAATAAATAATAATAATAATAATAAAAGCTTCTGTTTCTATATTAAAAAAGAAGTACTCTTAACATTCTTCTTTATACTAGACAATAATAATTGATTTTCCAAAACATTAGCCTGTTTAAACCCTGGGTAACCATGCATGTTTAAAATGCATGGACTAATCTTCCTATCATGTTCTACTAGACATTTCCTAATCTTAGCATTGAAATCCAACCTCAGATTCCAGCCAGCCAGATTGTTTGCCTGTCACTGTGCTTCCTATTTTTACTAGTATTTCTGCAATAGTTTACATTTTCCTCGTGGATACCACTTGAAATTAAGTGGAAAATGAAAACCAAAAGCAAACATACATGTGTTTATGTATATATGACCCACTCCATCTAGTCAAACCAGATCGTCCATCCAGAATGGCAGCAAGGCCCAGGTGGCAGCGTGAGAAGTTGCCCGGCTGTGTCTTTCTCCATCCTTCTCTGTCGTCCTTGGCTGGATGTATTTCCATTTCCCAATTGTCCACACCAATGTCTTTCCCCATTGAGAGGAGTAACTAAAAGATGATTTTACATTTAGATAGAATTCAATGAATGTTAGCAACGAAGTATTCTTTCAATATATCAAATAGAGTCTTCCAAATTCTTTTGTTTGAAACATTTATCAACATCCCAATAGATGCTAGGTATTGAGAATATAAAGGTAAACTAATTTGAAAGCTTCAGAAAGCTAAGAGATTTCTAAAGGTTTGGTTTTTTTAATCTTTAATGCAAAAGCATAAAACAAAATGATCTGTCATCACGTAGTACTTTCAGTATTTTCAACTGAGATAAACCAAATAAAACTGCTGTTTTAATTACCAAAGTATATTTTCAACAACAACAAAAATCTTTCTAGTGACAATTTTCACCTCTGTAGATTGGAGATTTGAGAAATAAACTTTGAACAGAAACGTGCTCTGTAACTATCACAGGATGGTAAAGTCAGTTTGCACAAGATGAGAGTAATTGGTGGAAGATTTGCTTTGTTGACCCATTCAAAATATATTTTTTGAGCCCTTACTGTCTGCCAACTTGGTGCTGAGTATACAACCGAAAGGAAAAAAAATGGCTGAGGGCAGCGTGACTCATGCTTGTAATCCTAGCTCTGTGGGACCCCGAGGCGGATGGATTGTTCGAGCTCAGGAGTTGAGACCTGCCTGAGGAAGAGTGACACCCCATGTCTACTAAAAACCGAAAACGAACTGGGCATGGTGGCCCACACCTATAGTCCCAACTACTCAGGAGGCTGAAGCAGGGGGATGGCTTGAGCCCAGGAGTTTGAGGTTGCTATGATGCTACCTCTCTCTAGTCTGGGACAACAGAGTAAAACTCTGTCTCCAAAGTGGAGAGGAAACAAAAGTAAAATGGAAACAATCTCTACTTTCACAGAACCTCCTGTCTAGTAGCAAATATAGACACGCAGGCAGCTAGCATCTAGTGTGATCTAGGCATACTTTAAGAGTGAGTAATATGAAGTCCCGTGGGAGCACAAGATATGATCCTTCAATTCAGGAGCAGGAAGTCAGAAGCAGCCTCAACAGAAAAGAATGAGCAGAAAGGACATATAAAATAAAAGTTTGGGGGGGAAGAGAAGAATGTCCCAGGCAACAGAAAGAGGGAATATGCATAGACACAAAGTTAAGAAAGGATGTCCTTTTCTGGGAACTAAACATACTTCTGTTCAACGGAAGCACTATGAGAAGAAGCTGCTGTGGAATGAGGATTCAGCTGCACCCAGATGGCTACTGAATCCTAGGAAATGGGAAAGGAGGATTTGGGTTATGTAACTCCATTAACATCCCTGCTCTAAAGTTTTCCATTTATAGAATGTATCATTACATTTTTAGCTTTTAACAGCATGTGTATACAAATTTGAACATACCATTACACATTTTTTTAAATGGAGAAAATATACACAACATGTTAACCAGATGATTTTTTTTCTAAATTTGCTCCTTTGTACTTTTTTGGTATTTTCAAAATTTTACACAGTACTATGAACAAAAATTATATTTAATGGAAAAAACATCAGTTTAAATGTAACTTAACTTCTGAATATAACTACAAATGATATTTTTCCAAACCTTTTTATACTTTCTCTATTTGTAAGGGGCATTTTCTATACAAGTGTACTTTTTTTTTTTAACAGCAAATGTTTTGTATTTGGAAACTAAGTTGACTGAATTGAGTAACTAACTTTAAAATGGGATAAATGGGATCCCTTATAAGAACAAAGGCAGTATTAAAATACACAAAAAATACACTTTTTTTTTTTGGAGACAGAGTCTCATTTTGTTGCCCTCTGTAGAGTGCTATGGCATCATAACTCACAGCAACCTCAAACTCTTGGGCTTATGTGATCCTTTTGCCACAGGTGCCCACCACAATGCCTGGCTATTTTTTTTAGATGGGGTCTTGCTCTTTCTCAAGCTGGTCACGAACCCGTGAGCTCAGGGCAATCTACTTGCCTCAGCCTCCCAAGTGCTGGGATTACAGGCATGAGCCACCATGCCCATAAAAAGTGTACATTTTAATTGTGTTCTCAATGCATGGAACATAATACTTAAGTACAATAAATGTGATATATCTAATATAATCAATTTATATTATATTATAATATAATATAAATGATTTGGACCTAATATAGTATAAATTATTTTAAACATACTGTAAATATCTTGATATTACTAAAATTCATTTTTACACACTTTTAAACTTCAGTAAGTCATAAATAAAAGTTAACATTTTTTTGATTATAGCAGGATTTCCCCAATTTTCATTTGTTCATTAGTCATCCTGCACAATATTTTCCCCACTACTACTTGGTAAGTTCTACTACTGAACCCAAATACACAAGACCTATCACATAGTTTGGAATTTAAATTTCACAAAAGACGGGAAAACAAACGCGTGTGTGGGTGAAGCCACAGGAAGTGGATACAGAATAAATGCATCTGGTGACGATTGCAATAAAGATGGCAAGAACGATGGCATGTCCTTGAAAAGTAATAAAAATAAAAGTGCTTTGTCTTCCCAGTTCCGTTTCTCAAAGCTGAGATTATGCTGTTTGCCATAATTCCAGGCATAATTGTCAGCATAGAAGTGAACAATTGGGTTCTTAGCTCATACACAGCCTTTCAGAGGCCTCTCGAAAATTCAAAACATCAAAATTCATAACTTTAATTTGTTTACTTTCGGGAAACTCTCACTTGGTTATCAAATGCAAAACGTCTTAGAGCTAAGATTAAAAGAAAACTAACATGCCTGAATTATTAATTATCAGTTTACAGTTTAAGTCTTCACTTGGCAAAACAATTCACTTTTCAAAGATTGCTATAACAAGTCTTGGGCACAGCAAGAGCAAACATTTGCGTTTGTATTAAATCTGGCTATTTCCACATATGCTCACTGTGACTTTAGGAACTGAGCCATTGAAAGAAAATAAGGCCAGCAGTCATTCACATTGTGCTGATAACAGCAATTTCCGTTGGTAGGCTAACTGTGTCAGAAGGAACACTAATATTAGTATTTATAACTTGCCTTTCCTTTCTCCTGCCTTGAATCTACTCAAGACATTATCATATTTATCTTCAGGCTATTCTTGTGAGGAACACAGGTACTAATTAAAAAAAAAAAAAAAAAGGAAGATTTTTATAATCCTAACTTTTGGCGTAGTCTACTTCCAAGTAAGAAAAATATAATAGGTATTTGAAGTTCTGCAAAGGACATCCCCTGTCTGGATAAGAAGTGACATTTCAATTTTGTATTTTCTGAATAGCTGCCCCACCAAATGAAGTGTGACTTACTGATTGAAGAAAGGAAGAGAACTGACCAAATCTAAAGGAGATTGATTGGATCTGCAACAATGTTACGCTGTCATTTTCTTCCACAATTAGATACCTTGTTCCATTCTTCCTTCAAAGTCCAGGAGGATAAAATGGAGTCCAAGTACTGAGCTGCAAGTAACAGAAGATCCTAAAAGAGCCCTGGGGATTCCCTACACTACTTCCCCAACTCTAAACAGACCACTGCCCAAAGCACATTGGGAGCAGCACAATTCACAAGTGGGGGCACATTAACTCTTAAGGATGAATTCTAATGTATCTAATCCTTTGCATTTAAAAGATGTATCTCAATGTTGAAAATCCTATGGAACATATATGTATACTTTCTTATATGTAATTCTTAGAAATTGAAAAAAGAATACCTCTAAAATTTTCTTCTTTCTTTCTTTGCTTCTTTATTCCTTCCTCTCGTCTTTCCTTCTTTCTCTCTCTTAAATTTGACACAAAAAGATAGAATTTGATCAATAGAAGGGTATTCACTATGAATATAGTCTGATGACAAAAGGCAGGACCAGAATACTTGGAAAGGAACTAATAAGATATCAGTAATTTTAGATAGACAGAGCAGATCTTGAAATTCAGATTAATTACAGCAATTACAAATTGATTTCATATTAAAATTCAGATATTTACATATATTGCCGGGTTTCTTTTCCAATAATCCATACCTGTTTTCATATTTTCATTAATAATGTGTAAGTATAAATATTCTTCTCCCTTAATCAACCTCTGAAAGAGATGGCAATTAATTGCCTTCTATTCATCTATCCAAAATAATAATAATAATAATAATGATAGTTTGTGGTTAGCATAATTACATGTTGCTATATTTGATAGTCATTTTATTTGTCTGGCTATTATTTTTCTTATTTTATCTTTAATAATTTGGGTTTGCTGTCTCATAAGTCACATCATTTCTTCTTTCATCATTTTTCTGTTACTGTGTTTGTCCCTTTCCTGTTCAGTTTTAAGTTACCTCTCTGTTCTTTCCCTTGCAACTAATTCTTCCAACTCTGTTAATACCAGTTGACTTCCTTTATGACTTTTTTAAACACACATTTATCTAAACAAATATTTTTTGATTTCTTCTTATATGACTTAGTTTCTAATTTTGTTTCAGAAGGCATCTCCTGCTCATTCAATCCAGCAATCTAACACCTGGAAATATTTTTCCAAGAAATAACAATGGCACATGTGGATTTATGAGCAGGATATTTAACACATCATTGTAGTAGCAAAATATCTGAAAACGAAGGGAATATGAATTAACAAGAAAACAGTTGGATGGATTATGGCACATAGGCCCCTTGGAGTAAATCTGAGCTTAACTAATTGGTTTAGAGAGACTTCAATGCAGTCCTATTGAGTGAGAAAAGAAAAATGCAAAAATGAAAAAAAAAACTGTAAAACTAGGTCTCATATTTGAAAATCAATGACAAAAATCTTATATATCTCTTTATGTATGTTTATATATATGTAACTATATATCATATGTCACTATATAAACCTGGAGGGCTCATATTAGATTGTTAACTGTGGGTGAGGAGTAGAGTCTCTTAAGAAAAGGAGGAAATCATTTACTCTAGAAAAAGCAAATACATATGATATGATTATATTTGCATAATATTTTACATACCATATATTATATATAAAATACACATAATATTATGTAATATATGTAATGTGTGAGAGAGAAATACTTTTTAAAATATTAATGAAGATTTATCCTCCAATGGAAGAGAAGAAACAAATATAACCCCCACAACTTATTTTAGTTATTTAAAGCAAGTTTATTGGTTTCACCCTTAGATATCATCTGATTAGAAAATTCTCACATTACATCCACTATCCAAATATTAACTATCATATTATTTGAAAATTTATGTGTGACCTTGATAGAGTTAACCCTTCTGTGTCTCATCTGTGAAAGTAGGATAATTTCAAGATTCATCCTAAAGGATTGTTGTGAACAATAAACTATGTAGGATTTAGGGTGTGTTTGGTTAAATAAATGCTAGTAGGACTAATAAGCAGAAATCATAGTAATATCTCATGACCACTCTTAAAAACCCTTATTAAATTAGATGCTTAGTTTGCGTTGATCTCCTGAACAGTTTGCTATTAATTCTTAATTATCCCATCTATCAGCATGAGTCTAGACATCACCCCCGGCTGTGCTAATACTCAATTGCTCATTTTCCTGGTATATTGTGGTTTCTTCATTTCTGTTTGATGCTATAAACTATTTCTTGTGTCCTCATAATATCTTTAGACTTGTGATATGTCTTCACATTAACAACAGTAATAACCCTCATCTGTGTAATTCACAAAAATGGTTACATAATCTTAATCTTCACAGTTCTCCAGATAAAATGACTTAAGACCTAAAAAGTTGTGGATTTCCCTGGTAGTGATATGCCCAATAGGTAAAAAGCCTAAGAGTCAAACCCAACTCTTGCGACTCCAAAGCTTTTGGTATTTTCCATTTTCATGGTTATTATTACATTGATGTTTTAAATACAAAAAGGATGGCAAAGATCTGGAGTCATTTTTTACATGGCTATTCTTTGAGATGTGAATATAATGTTATTTCACATCATGCTAGCATTGGATGTCTAATCCCTACATTTTTGAAACCATATAAATCCTGGGAATACCCCCTGAGGACCATGATCCTGAGAACATGAAGAAAAAACTATTATGATGACAGACAAATTTTTTCCAAGTTATCCCATATTTGGCTAATACAACATTCATTTTCTTATAAATGTCCAGATCTGGGAAAGAAATGTATCTGTCAAGGTGAGCTAATGACGTTTTCCTTAAATTAGAGAGTACAGTTGTCCTACATACAATGGTTTATACATGAGAAAACTTGGAAAGCTGGTAAGTGCATCTCCAACAGAAAAATTATGTAACTTTGACGTTTTGCATATGAATTCAAATGTTTAATGCCAAGGCAACTGTATTTGAATTTCATATGTTTAAAGAGATGAATACCTTGTGTTCACAGATTCTTTTTATGTTTTTAGAGAGTAAAGTGGCTCACAAACTATGTATCTTAATTCTTACCAAAGGGATTCCTGGTAAAGATAAAGACCTCTATTTAGTCTCAGAAGTTACACATTCATTTGACTATAAACTATTACTGAATATTTCAAGGTACTTTCTAAACATAAAGTCCTAAGTGAGATTAAAGGAGAAATATGAATAGTTATACATGAACCCTATCAAAAAAGAATCTATGGCCTACAAAGGAAAATAAGATGCACACATATATACATATGCAATAAAAGATAACAGATGATAAATATAAAAAGATGAAACAGGATAATGTGCTACAAATGCTTGGGTTTTAAAAGTAACCAACACTGGATCTGAGCTTTAGCTATGTCAGTGTGACTTTGGACAAGTAAGGTAAACACTTAGGCTTATTTTCTTTGTTTACTCTGGAACAGATAGAACAGTACATTTCTAGGTAGTTGCTATAGTGACTAAGTAATGTAATATGTATATAATTCATGTAGCTCGGTGCTTAATTCAAAGACTCTGCTGCATAATGGTGACTATGGTTATTAGAAGAAAATAATTGATAAGGTGTCTTCAAATTTCAGAAGATGGAGAAATAATTTTAAGAAATATTATGGGAACAAAATTTATAAAACTTCTGATTCTTAAGAAATGAGGAGAAAGACCAACTCAATGAAAGTTTTCAAGGTGGATGAGTTGAAGGTGGTTGTACCATTCATAATTCTATGGACAAGGAGGCAGAAGGATGAGAGGATTGACCAATGATAAGAATTGCTATCTACGGAAAAGGAAAGCATTCTCGAGCCATCAGGCACTACCCGTGTACTTCCCAGATGTTTAGAAATAAGGAAGAGCCCGAAAGTCCTTTTCCCCATTGGTCTACTTCAAGTATCTTAAATTATACATCCACAAAAAGTGCTCAATATTATAAGAGATGTACTTTCATAAAATTTCATGTATGCATGCCTCCTTGGACCATGGACTGGCTCAGAATTACCTGACTGTGCAAGAAAACTATTTTGACACATTTGAAAACTCTAGCTATTGAGGGAAAAATGCTATTGTACCTCCCATTAGCAATGGATGAAATCTAAACCAAAAGTGAATCCAAAACTTCAAAATCCTCTATGATAAAAGGAGAAAAAAGAAAATCTTCAATTGCCAGGTGATGTAATCTTAGGTTGGGAGATGCTACGAATGATGAAATCCTGCATTCCATCCAGACATCTACAGTAAATGAAAAAACTCTCAGGTGGTTTCGCAGAGCAGGTGACTTCTGCCTTAGTATCCTATTAGAACACTGATAAAGGTAATTAACTGGGTAAAAGGATTTTTTCTATTCCCTGTGAGTAGGCTCTTACTATTCATCAAAATGCTTGTTATAGTTTGCATTCTTAAGATAGTTTTTTTCTGTCTTGATAGTTTTTTCTTTAGAGGTGATTAGCACAATATCTTGAAACTATTTAAAAGGGAAAAATTCTTTGAAACACTGTTTGCATGGTATTAAAAAACATTGTGTTCAAACTAACCTTACTTGCACAGAAAAATTCTGAACTGATCATGATTGTATGTTGACTATTTTTCTCACAGAAAATTGGTTAACTCAGCTGATTTTGCCCAATCATAGCAAATAAAGGCAGATCCTGTATTAGATTATTCAATCCTGGGAGAATGTCCTTTTAATAAATAGTGCATTTGTTTAGTCTGTGTATTTCATCCTAAAATGAACATTACGGTTTTATTTTTTCACCTTTCATAAAAATAATATACATAGCTCTTTCTAGCTGTAGCTTTTCCTGTTAAACTTCAGAAGTGGCCTAGAACCCTACCTCTTCCACAATACTCTTCCATACCTGAAAAGGAAGTCACATCATGAAACATTCATCCATAAAACCAAGGGTTATGCTCCTCCAGCAAGTGTCAACTATTCCCTGGGAAAATGACTCCATTGAAAAGTTCTAACCAACAAAAAATCTCTCATTTCATGCTATGTGATGAGGAGAGAACTTCCACAATTTTATTTAACATTCACTGGTTCCTCTTTAACACAGAAAATACAAAAAGAGGTTCATTATTCTACAGCACATATAAATGCTCATGATTTTAAACCAGGAAAAAACTTCAAAATGAATAGCATGTGCAAAAGTAAGACATTGCAAACACTACTGCACAGCATAAAATTAAGTCTTCTCTCCATGCCCAGCTCCAAGGCCTGTCCACAAAGGTGAACCCTAACGATTTCATAGCCACCCTTTGAGAACATAATTGGCTTATCCAATATCCTAATCTTTTCAAAATTTTACCCTAAAGGAATCATACAAGTGCTATCCACTGGATACAGGTGATACAGTTAATTAGTTACCAGTTATTTTTTTTTCCTCTTACAAATAATTTTGCAGTAACTGTGCACGTATTTTGTGTATATATTTGTAGAAAAAATTCTTAAAACTGAAATTGTCTGGACAAACAATATGTTCATTTGAAGTTTTCATAGATATTTCATGAAAGTTTATAGAGATTACCAAACTGTCTTCCAAAAAATAAGATTGGTTTATACCTCAATTGTTCCTCCTGCCTTACAAAACTTCAATAAATATTTTTAAAAATTGTATGTTGTTAAAAATTGTTGAGTTGGACAATGTCACCTAAAAGATGTTGAAATCTTAACACCTTATGTGTGAATGAGACCCTTGGACATAGTACCTTTGCCGATGGACGATCAAGTTAAGATGAGGTCATGTGCCCTAATCCTACATGACTGGGTCCTCATAATAAGGGGAAATACAGACACACAATAGGAAGAACACCATGTGACGATGGGGGCAGACACTGGGGGGGTGCATCTACCAACCAAAGAACTCTGAGGCTTGCCAGCAAATCACTAAAAGCAAGAAAGCAATTCACAGCCTTCTAAATAAACCAATCCTACGCAAGCCTTCATCTCAGAACTCTAGCCTCCAGAACTATTACATTAAGCTATCCAGTTTGTGTTAGATAAAATTTGTTTTAGGGCAGTGCCTGTGGCTCAAAGGAGTAGGGCACCAGCCCCATATGCCAGAGGTGGCAGGTTCAACCCCAGCCCTGGCCAAAAGCTACCAAAAAAAAAAAATTGTTGTAAATAATCTCAGTATTTGATTTGTCCTCTTTTCATTCTTTTCCCTATTTTCACCTACCCACAAACTGTTGGGGTTTTTTTGTTTGTTTGTTTGTTTGTTTGTTTGTTTGTTTGTTTTGAGACAGAGCCTCAAGGTGTTGCCTTGGGTAGAGTATTGTGGCATCACAGCTCACAGCAACCTCCAACTCCTGGGCTCAAGTGATTCTCCTATCTCTGCCTCCCAAGTAGCTGGGACTATAGGCATCCACCACAACGCCCAGCTATTTTTTTGGTTGCAGCCATCATTGTTGTTTGGCAGGCTCAGGCTAGATTCGACCCGGCCAGCTCAGGTGTATGTGGCTGGCACCTTAGCCGCTTGAGCCATAGACGCTGAGCCTCTCATAGCATCTTAGCAGTGTCTTGCATTCAAAAAATGTTGATGATAAACATTTGCGAAGTGAATAAATATATATTATAAGAGGTAACAGAGACAAAATTTATAAGACAAAAAAATGGGTGAAAATGGTCTATTATTGTTGTTTGGGTTGGTGTTTCTTTGTGAATAAAGTCAAACATACGATTATATTACTACCGGTCCTTTGTTGTTAGATTTCTTTTTGTTCTTGCCTGAAACTATTTCTTTGTACATGTGTGCTATGCTTTCTTTTCTGCTAAATTATAGATTTTTTACTACTTATTTGTACATGTCTTCTATAAAGAAACCCAAGAAATTTGTATTACCACAAATAAATTCCCAGTTTATTTTTTTTTAATCTAATGAAGGGATTTTAGGCTAATTTATATTTTATAATATTTTATGTTGCATACTATTTAGTCAAATTAGTCAAACTTTTCCCGTAAGGTTTTTGGCATTTGTATCTATTTGGAAACATTTTTATACCTTTAAATTATAAATAAATATAAACATTTTGTCATTCTAGTTTTTACATTTATATTTTAACAATATAATATAATGTGTTGTACATTGGGTCAAAAGTGTCAAATATCAGCCTTTTTATATGATAGCTTACTTCTCAGGAAAAAGAGATAGCTGATCTATTTTATTTTTTTTAAATGGCTATCTAGGTATATAAATACTATTTGATGTATATATTAATTGTCCTTAATGACTTTTAAATAATATTAAATCTAAAATGTGCTTAGGTCAATTTTGACTTTTCTTATCTATCATCTCTATCATCATTTCTGGTATACTTTATGATAATTGTCATAAGGGTCTATCGCCCCTCATTATAACTATGATAAAGAATATTCCTACATATTCTGAAATATTAATTATTTAAAATGAACTTAGAAATAGATTGTGCAGGGTGGCGCCTGTGGTTCTGTGAGTAGGGCACCAGCCCCATAGACCAAGAGTGGCGGGTTTGAACCCAGCCCCAGCCAAACTGCAACAAAAAATAGCCGGGCGTTGTGGCAGGCACCTGTAGTCCCAGCTACTCCGGAGGCTGAAGCAAGAGAATCACCTAAGCTCAGAAGTCGGAGGTTGCTGTGAGCTGTGTGATGCCACGGCACTCTACCAAGGGCAATAAAGTGAGACTCTGTCTCAAAGAAAAAAAAAAGAAAGAAAGAAAGAAATCTATTGTACAATTTTCCCTTCCTTCTTCCTCTCCAAGAAAGAAGAAATAAGCATTTGAATTTGATTACGTTACATTAAATGTATGCAGATTAATTTTGAGTAACTGATATTCTTATAAAAGTGATTCTTCTTATTAAAAAGTGTTTCATCTATGTACATTTTGAAAATTTTACTTCAAATTGTTTAATCATGTTCTTAATGTAGTCCTACTTCTTGGTTTTTATATTTTATGATTGTTTTAACTGCAATTATAAATGAGATCTTTTGCCAATATGTTGTTACTAATGTTTGTTGATTGAAGAACTATTTAGATATGTCAATTTTATAAGTGAACACTTCATAGAATTTTCTGATGTATAATAGTTTTTATGTCCATTCTATTATGTGGTTCAGGTTACAGTCACATCTGCAAACAACATCTGCCTCTTTCTCTTCAGCATTTATTTTAATTGTTCTATTTAACTATATTACTTTGCACTGCTACAAAACTCTAATAATAGCACCGATGGAGTCGTTCTTGTTTCATTTCTGATATTAAAAGGATTCTTTTGCCATTAAGTCTTAACTATAGCAAGGGAAAAAAGAATGAGTGAATTCTAATATTTGAGCTTTGATTGTAAAATTCCTGTCTCATATGGTTTGATGTGAATAAATTTATGATACATACAACAGGCTTGGCCCATGGTAAAAAGTTAATAAGTGGTATGCAATCTCTTTTTCCTGGAAAATTCTCTACATATTGTTAGAAATTTTAAGTATCTATTGAAGAGAAATACTATATTATTTAAGCAAAAATTATTTGAACCAAAAATATTTAGGCATAATTAGATCACAATATATATCCTATGTTGCTACTATGAGCAAGACATCATGAAAGGTGGAAAAGATTTTGTTATCTGTTTTCTTCAAGATGCTGGACTGCCTTAAAACAAGTTTTTATTACCCAACCTCTAACTGTAGTCCATATAATAACAGCAAACATATTTATAGAGGTTAATTTGTGCTAGGTATTGTTCTGTGTGTTGTGTGAACATTACTATTTGTCAGGGTTCAGAACACAACACTCTAAAATATAGCACCTTGCCATATGGAGTATCTTTTGCTGAAGGAAACTGAGAAAATCACAAAATTAAGGAGGTCACTCTGTGACCTTCTCCAACCTTTCTACCCTGAAACAAACCATAAAAGAATTCTCTGACCTATCTACCCTGAAAGTAGGTCATAAGATCTTCATTTTAGAGAGGTCTTGGCCTATACTTGGAGGTCAAGGGGAACCTGAACAGACTTTGCTAAATTTTCCCAGGTTAGTACTAGGAGATCATACCCTTTTGTCCTTCAATCACATCTGCACAACTGTCCATAAAAATATAGCTTTCCCTGAGTCTTTGGATCTTCATTTCTAAAGAGTCCCATGTCAAATAAAACTTATTAAACTTTTGTGCTTTTCTCTTGTTAATCCTTTGGAATGTCAACAACCCACCTTGCAATAGGTGAGGAAAACATATTACTTTTGTCTCCCCTTCACATTTTATTCTCAGGCTTTTATCCTCATTTTATAAATGAAGAAATTGAGGTAGACTTAAAGAATCTGACCAACGTTCTTCCAGGCTAGCAGTGAACAAGGGGCAAATCCTGGCAGTCTGATCCAAGGCCCAAAATCATAAAAACATACAATAACCCCTCAAAACACATACAGGCATTCATCCATTCATTCAATATTTTGTGTTGATTCTATCTCTTTCCCATCTGTTCCTTCATTTCACATCTGTACTTTCCATAATATTCCTCTATCAAGCATTCTAAAATAAGCCCTCATTAAGTTCTTCTGATTAACTGCAATTGTCTCATAATTAAGTCTTCCTAACTCTTTTCTGCTCGGTACCAAGCCCTTCATTTTATCTGTCAGTCCTTTGCTAGTTTAATGTTTTTGAAATAGAGTTCAAGTGCAAATGTCTTAGCACAGCATTTATAATGTCCAGTACAATCAAGTTCCAATCAACCAGGTACCTTAAAATGTTTCTATGTGCATTTTATACATTGTCCAAGCTGAATTTTTCATCATTCCTTAAGAATATCCTATATTTTCTGGGGAGGAGCCAAGATGGCGGTCTGAAGCCAGCTTTCTGCAGACGCTCCCATCTAGAAGAAGAGTTAAAAGACAGAAATTTAGCGAGAAAGCCAACGGTTTGGAGCTGAGCCAAGAGAAAAGGTCAAGGAATGCACATCAACCCTGCTGGAGTGACCTGCAACCCCAAGGATACAAATAAAAGGTACAGAGCACATCACCAAGCAGACGGGAGTCCCCTCCCCCAAGAGAACAGCTCGCAGTATACTCCATACCTCCATACAAACAAGCGAGCAGAGTTCAGATGTCCTCCCACTCTACCC
>CAUYON010180781.1:0-47169 GCA_963573935.1 Arctocebus calabarensis
AACAGTGCTTCGCAAACTCGAGATCACATCAGAAAGACCCGGAGACCTAAACCAGACACCCACGGCAGGGCCCCAACCCAGGTTCTGGTCCAATCGGGGGAGCAGGGGGGCGCTGGGAGATATGCATTTCTACCCCGTTCCTGGGTGGTGCTGAAGGTGCTGCTGGCTTGAGAACCTTTCGATTTGGGGAGGCAGCCAGCTGTGAAAGAGCCCATCCTTTTTTTGGCATTTTGAGAGTGGCTGTAGCCTGACTTCCGGCCCACAGGGTTGGGAGGAGCCTTCCGTGGCCACGCCCCACCCTCTGCTCAGGGCTGGTCCTCCGTCTCAGTCGGGGAAGTTCTGATTGTAACCAGCGGAAGGACCAAAGCAGAAATGTCTGAAAGCGGCTCCGCTGGGGAGTAGCAGGGGAGGAGGGTGGGAAGGGAAATAAGGAGACAGTTTATTATTCTTACGTGCCCATATCCGAACGAATTGGATTTTTCTTTTTTCCTATATTATTGCTTTAATTAGGATACATGTGTAGTGCACGTTTTTCCTACTAAGGAGCATTCCCAACTTGTTTCCTTTCTCCAACCAAGCTTGGCCACGTATCAAGATGGGTCTTTCAAGGATACTAATAATTGAGTTTAAATTATTGTATTGAGGTTGGCAAAATATTAACTTATCCCTTGCACTGAACTTTGTCTTAGGAAAGGCACTTTTCCCTATGGTAAAAATATTCTGAGCAGGAGCTGGGAGGAAAGTTCACACCCACTCCTCCCAGAGCCATTGCCACCAGTTCCAAGCTGGGCCTCCTGGGGAAATCCAGAGAGACGTGGGTGCCACTGAGAGGGAAGGGACTGCAGGCCACCTGAGTGATTGTGCTGTGGTGGAAACAAAAGGCCAAGTTTCAAGTCTGGCAGGAAGTGATCCAGACAACCCCAGGAGCAAACAGAAGGCCAAGGAGGGAAGAGATTCTGAGAACTATATGAGTCCACATTAGGGAAATGTGGCAGGGATCTTGGTTTTCACTTTCTATAGGCCAAGTTATTAAAGAATTGAAGGCAATTTTACCTTCATCTCAAAGGGCAGATCAGCTGACTCCCACCCATACAAGAACTAGAAAAAACCACCAAGTTCACGTTAGGGAGCAAATACTTTAGCGCTGTGGAACTGCCAGCTGACTGAGGACTCTGCCGTTCTGAGAAGCAGCTGCCAGTCACCTGCTGTGGAGACATCTTCCTGGAGCGGATGGGGTGTGGGGATCCAGCAGTATTCAGAGCCACTTAAGCTAGAGGTCATTTAGGCCAGAAGCTAAGTGTATCCTTCAGATAGAACAACTCTGAGAGCTCCTCAGCTGCATTTTATCTGTGGAAGAGGCTAAGCAAGCCAAGTCTGTCTGACCCATTGCAGGGGACTCCCTAAGTAAGTATGTAAATAAATAAATAAATGCTCTAAAGTTATTTTAAGCCTGGCTCACTCCATAATCATTATTTCATTTGCCTTCTGAAGAATAGAGACTCTGATTCAAATTATACTTACTTTCCAGTTGGATCTGGTCATCATTCCCACTAATATCCAGGAAATAATCTGAAGTTCTTCCATCAGTATAAAATTATTGTTATTATTCCATTTGGTTAGGAACTTAATGGATTCTGTTCATTAATGCATATCTTTTAGAATTCAAGTTTGTGTCTTTTTTTTAGGCATTTCTATTTTTCTTCCCAATTGCACCCCTAGGTAGAATTATTACTTTTTCCTTCCTTTCTATGGCCAGTTCTCTCTTTCATTTATAAATGACCTATTTGATCCATTTGCTGACCTAACAAAATCAACCCCATGCTATTTGTGCTGGGTAATTGGCTGATTCTTTTATGGATCAAAGAGACAGGCTTGTCACCAGACTGTTCTATAAAGCATCTCTCAGAAAGGTTAACAGTATTACCTTAAGGAAAGCCATTCTTTAACTTATTAGAACAAAAAAAATTGAGGAGAAATGTATTGGCCATTTAATCTCATAATCCAAAATCCAATTAGATTCTGCCCCTTTTGTCTCCACCCTGTGGAGGCTCATGAGGCCATACAGAAATCCACATTGGCTGACCTGTGTTACATTTGTCCTCCTAGAACTCAGGAACAAAGACCACATGGCTGGCTCAGGAAGGCAAAGTGGTACTGAAATACTAGGCACATGTACTTGAAAAATTATGGGATATTTGTATTTTGGATTAATCTGTTCCAAATTTAGCAAGAAGAGAAAAATTGTCTGTTTTTCTGCATCTGTAACCGCTGGAAATAGTTAGCAAGAAGAAAAACTCCTGTTCCTCAGCTCCCTCTGCTGGCCGTTCGGAAAACCACTTGTTCCCTTATTGCAGGCTCCTCAGCTTCACAAACAGAAGAGGCATCTTCCTGCCAAATGTAAGCTGGTGGGGCAGTCAAGTCCCTATCAACTAGGAAAACAGGCTCTGGCTTCTCAAGGAACCCAGTGCTGCAAAGATGAGAATGGAAGAGGCACCTTCCCAATGGCAATTCCAGGTTAGCACACCACACACAGAAGTAAGACTGAGGTGGGAGCTGTGCGTGTTGACTCTGAGAAAGAATCCTAGGTCATCCTGCTGTACCTCCTGGTTAGGTACCGTAGGCTCTGGAGTTCTGTTTTACAGTTTATGTTTAATGCAAATTCTGGTGGCCACAGTTTAAATTTACATTTCTTTTGCAGGCTTAGTAGGAGGGAAATGTAGAACAGCTAATCATATGCGCTTGGTTGTTTAAATGGCACCCATAGTCTTGCTTCCTTGGGCTAAATTTTTTTTAATTAATTCTATTTTTTTTTTGTGGTTCCTATCCTTTTGAAAGATTTACAGGAACCAATGATTGCAATTCAAAGAGCAACTCAGCACTATACCCAAGGTTCCAAAACACTTGCTACTTTCTTATCTCGGGCTCTCTCATTTATTCTCTTAGAGTTTTGCTGTTCTCGTTGCTTTCTCTCTGAAGCTGATGAGCAGTCAACTACACATCCACCCAGTGATAGAAGGGTCACAGCTCCAAACCTGCTCACATTCATTGTGCATGATGGCAGGGAGGACAGGGCCAGCTGTTGAATGACATACACGGCACCACTGGGCCAAGGTGATGTCTCTGGATCAAACCTATCCCTGGAAAGAGACGAGATCTTGCTGTGACAGCTCAGTAACCAAGAGATTGGTTCTCACTGGCCAGGGCAAGAGTCAGATCCAATTCCATTTACCCCAGTTAGAGCTGCACCAAGAAAAAATAATTTGAAGGCTCTAGGCTATATACATGATATTGGCCAGATGCCTTACAAATGTAAGATGTTTGTTTTTTCTACCAAGGGAAACAACTCAAAATTTGTTCAGGTAACCATAAGTCAGTGAAAGCATTTAGGAAAGAGCAAAACATTTACACACTTTGTTCTATCCAGGAAAATACTATTCACACACAACATAATACCTTCCTATAGCCCTTCAGTTTTTACAAAACACGTTAATATGTGTTGTACAATCAAATTTCACAACTAAAAACAACTGATTAGTTACAATGGCTTGTTCTAATTGACTTGTTGCTATGTGTTGCTATATGCGTGTAATTTTTAAATCAGGGAATTTTTTTTTTTAAATGGTCAACAGCTTTCAGATAAGCTCCTTGATTATTGAAAATAATATTTAAATTTTGACAAATATCAACTCAAAATATCTATAGGGGCTCAATTAATGGCACAATGCACAAGCACTCGAATTTAATCTCTTGTGAGTAGCCTTCTGAAAAATACCAGTGGCAACAGATGGAGACTGTCTCTAGCGAGTGGGGGACAGAATCCTAACCTAAATCTAGGTAAAGCTCTTTGGATTTTCCAGAGACATGCCTCTTTCTAAAAAAATATTTTTGTTACAGATATGCAGCAGAGCTGAGAGATGCTCCTTTATAATGTCAGCAGTGCTATGCGGAACACTGTGACTCTTCGAGGGGAAAACTGACACGCACCTTCCAGCTCCACTGGCAGTGCTCTTTATGCATTTGAAAGCTCATTCTTCTATTTATTTTATATTTCACTCACAGCAGCTAGAAGGTACAATGGAAAGGTCACAGAAAGCTGAAGACTATGGAAAAGTTAAACAGAGATGGTCTGGGTTATTTCCCTGGCCCTTCTCACAGCACAGGGGTGGAGCTGAAGGTAAGGAAAGGGTTGTAAATCCACAGGTGATTAGGGTTTCATTGGCATGAATGCTAGCTCATTTTCCAGTCTTTTTCATGACTATTTTATTTTGGATTTTAGCATTACCTTGTCTAGCTGCTTCCAGTCATTCATTCAACAAGTGGGCATGAGTATTACTGTGTTCTAGGCACGGTGGTCGGTGTTAGGATGGACGAATGAACAAAGTCACTGCCTTTTGGAGCTCGCATTCCTTAGAGGAAGACTAAGGATAAGCAAACAAATGATGATCTAATTTACAGAATTAGATCTCTTTCCTAAGGGAAGAGAGAGTGATGGGGAAGTCTCATGGAGAAGGTGCCCTATGAGAAAAGCTCAGGAGAAAAGGTCTTTAAAACAGAAAACAGCAGCTCTGAAGGCCTTGAGGTCTACGTTGAACACCTTCTAGGTTTTGGGCACTGTATTAGATGCTAGATATATAATGGTAGACGATGTGGGCATGAGCTGCACTGCAAACTACCCGGGGAGGGGTCCAACGCAGTGATGTGAGAGGGTAGCAGTGAGGGTGGGAGTGGAGCTGACTTACTTAAAATGGTCAGAAAATGGGCCTCAGAAAAGCTGACATTTACCTGGATGGTGATATTATTGACAGCAAGGAAGCAGTTGTGGGCAAGAAAATGTATCTGGGAAAGAAAAGGATATTCTCCAAGTCCTTGGAAAATCGATGGTGTGTTCCAGAAAGAGAGGGAAAGGCCAGCAATGCTAGCACCCAGTTGACTAGAGAGAACGAAGATTGAGGTAGGTTTGGAGAGATAGGCAAAGGTCAGACCATTTAGGGCTCCGTAGGGAATGAGGAGTTTGAAGTTTATTTAAAGTATGTGTTATAACCACGAGAGAGTAGCAGAGAGATATTGCCTGATTTATATGTTCAAAGGATCACCTTGGCTGCTGTGGTGGGAATAGACTAGTAAGCATTCAAGAAGGGATGTGGAGAGTTGACTGAGGAAGCTACAGAGGCGGGTCAGGGCAGAGATCCTGGGGGCTGGCACCACCGAGGTAGCCATGGGAGTGGAGAGACAGAGTTCAGATTTATTTTGGAAATAGGAGATGCAAGTCTTGCTGCTGGATTAAAAGAAGGAGATGAAGAAGAAGGAGTAAGTGAGATGGATGCCTTTTTCTTACATTGGGCAATAGGAGTTTAATGCCATTTACTGAGATGCTGAAGATTGGGAGGAGAAACATGTGGTGGGGAGAGGTGAGAGTCCTAGTTACGTCTTGCACACGTTAAGTTTGAAATGTTCATAAAGCCATTGATGGAATAGAAAATAGGCAAATTTTACATCATTTCTATAAAATAAAGTTTTTAAAAACTAAGGGTGTAATAACTTCTAAAGCTGGTCACGTAATATGAGAATCTTTAAGACCAGCTCTCGGGTTGATAAAGTGGTTAAGCTTCATCAGTGCCTGCCTCTGATTGGTCAGTATCATGTCAGGGATGCTAATACCAAGTTGATTGGCCCACAGAGGAAAAGCATAGTCTTCCATCAGTAAAATTAGTTGCATTTGGTGTAACAGATCCCTTAAGCATAGAATCTGAAAGAAAATTAGTAACAAAATTAAACATCTATGACAGTCTAGTTACTGGGTACTTGTGAATAAGAGTCGAGCTGAGAGTATTGCAAATCTTGTGCCTCTTGACAGCAACAAGACAAAGAATATGTGTAAAGCACAATATAGGTGGAAAATGGATAGATGGGTGGATGGATGGGTGAATTATGTTGAAGTCAGGAAGGGTTTTAGGAAGAAAAATATTCTGGGTTTTCTACTGAAAATAGAATCTAGGCATAATGCACATGAGCCACAATCTTTGCCTTCGGGTATACAGCAGATGCTGTGTGTTGCCCGTCTAACCTTTATCACTCCTCTCTCCTCCTTCCTAACAGAACCCTAACTATATGCAGTTCCCTGCTCCTTCTGCATTTCAAAGAAAGATGATCGCATCCGGAGCCCCAAGGGGCTGGTTAGAACAATTCAGCTTACTGATCGTATTTCCCTTGCCTGTTACTGCTTTAGGAGTAGACTGGTGACTCAATTCTGGCCAAGAGAATACCTGAGAAGTTTTCCAGAGGATTTTGGAAGGAATTCCTCAACCCTAAGAAGGAAATGCAGAAAGGAGCATTAAATATGATGCCTGGAACTGCTGCAGCCTTTGCAAGCATGAAGGGTTTGTCTGAGAAAATCTGATGCAAGGAGGATAAAAAAAGCTGAGTGAAAAGATGGGTAGAGACCAGATCCTTGGTGACACTCCTGGTCAGCTGATGAGACTGCACTGGAACCCTCCCTGCCTTTACACTTCTCATTATGCAAAGGGTGTCAGATTCCCCTGTGCACCTCTCCTGATCCAACCTCGGTTTCATAGTGACAGTGAACTCATGGAGCCCCCACAACTCCAGGGAGGCACAACTAAAAACCTTCTTGACTTCTTGACTCATGGCCACATACTTCTTTTGTTGTTCCAGAACTGGACTGTTGACAGGAAGGCATGTGGCTGCTCTCATTATCCACACATTTGCAGCCCAGAAATGTGGGTGAATGAATACTCCATAGGGCAGAACTTTAATGGGAGGGAGACAGAAATCAGTTGATCAATTCCTCTCCCTTCCTACCTAAGTTGGAAAGTTCCGAAAAGCAGTCTTGTATGTGGCTTCTTGAAAGAGAGTGTTACACTATCTAGTAACTAATCAACTTGATTGCAAGCCATGGCTAGCTAGATAATGACCCTCACACTGACTCTCTCTCCTTCCCTACCTCCCTAACTTCTCTCTTGTTCCCTGGGATTTGCATTCCCTAGTAAATCCAAAGGCTCTCCTTTAGGGGAAAGGGCTAAGACACCTTTTCCCCCTAACTTGTAGTTACAACTACCCTAACTAACTAATCTTCCTTCTACTCACCCCATCAAAGCTACTTAGCCTCAATCTACAGGTTCATCTCTGAAACCAGGCTTGGCATTCTTTAGGGGAAAGCAGGAGGTCAGCACTCAGGGACTCAACCTTCTTTTATTGAAAACATCTTTAATTTCTCTTAGCAACGTTTTACAGGTTTTATTGAACAGTTCTTAAATATTTAAAAAATGTATCCCTTAATATTTTATATACATGCTAATGTAAATGGTACTTTCTATAATTTCAATTTCTAAACTTTTATTGCTAGTATATAGAATTACAGTTTTTTACTTGTACCAATGTGTAGGGTACATGTGAGATTTTGTTACGTGAATATAATGCTTAGTGATCATAGTAGGATGCTCAGGGAGTCCATTACCTGAGGACAGCACGGTTGTTCAGTATAGTCACCCTACTATCTGCTATCAAACATTGAATCTATTCTTGCTATCAATACAATGCTCTATGTTTGTACACATAACCCACTTCTTTTCATTGTTCTCATCCCCCTACCTACCCTTCCCTGTCTCTGTTATCTGTATTTCCAATCTCTACCTCCTTGTGATCAATTTTTTTATACTCCCACACACCCGTGAGAACATGTGATATTTGCCTTTTTGCACTTGGCTAAGAATATGACCTTCAGTCCCATGTAGGTTGCTCCAAATGACATTTTTTATAGCCAAATAGTACTCCATTTGTCATCTTTGGTTTCTTTCATCTGTGATTTCCTCATAGAGGTCTTTTGCATTCTTGGTTATTTATTCTTGGGTATTTTTTGTAGCTATTATAAATGGGATTGCCTTCTTGATTTCTTTCTTGGCTAGATCAGTATTGGGGTATAGAAATGCAACTGACTTTTGGACTATAATTTTGGATACTGCAACTTTTAAAAATTTATCAAATGTAAGAGGATTTTGGTGATGACTCTAGGTCTTTCTAGGTATAAGATCATATGAATATAGAGGAGCAGTTCAACTTCTTCTTTTCCAGGCTGGGTGCTACTTCGTTAGTGGAGGGGTTTGCATTTTTTACTTACGAGCCAAGCACAGAGTTTATGCCACTGCTGAGGGCAGGATCACTTCTTATAGCCCCAAACAGGGAGTTCTCAGACTCTGGAAAGGAAGTGCTTCGGTTTCCTGTGCCTGTTGATGTACTATACCGTCCTTTCCCCGGGCAGTACTGGAGACTCTGCAGCACGTTTGGGTCCATCCAGTGCTGTGCCACGGCAGCCCTCTGGATGGATGCCAGGGAGTGTCAGGGGGAGCCTCCAGGATGCAGAGATATGGGGGAAGCCTTCCCAGGACAGGATGCAGTCCACTAATGGCTGAATTCCCAAAGTGGTGCCTGGCCCCAGCCTCTCGGGTCTTGAGGCGGGGGGTTGTTGAGTAACCCAGAGCAAGCTCCCTCTCTGACACAAGGCCCTCCTGGGGTTCTCATGTAGGGTTCCTATGGGTACAGGAGCTCTCCTGTGGTTCAGATGGCAGCAGTCCGTAGAAGGGACATGGACCACTGAAGCTCTCACTTACCCTTTCTCAGCAAGTCCGAGCCCCTCGGACCTCCTAGCCAATCTTAGTTGAGCTGACTGCTTACCTTCCTCTCCTTCTCCGCCTCAGGTCTCCCCCATGAGTTCTCCATTGGACTCTAGATGCTCTATTTGAGAAATAATAATCTGTTCATATTTTGATTATTCTTTCTAGAGAGGGCAAATGTCTGATGTCTCCAGTCAGCCATGTTGAACTAGAATCCAAAAGTAAAATTTTTTGTATATTGACTGTGTATCCTGGGACCTTGTTAAACTCATTTAATGATTCTATTAACATTTTGTAGGTCCCTTAGGATTTTCTACACAGATGACCATGTCTGAGAATAAAAATGGCTTTTACTTTCCTCTTTCTAATTCCTATGCTTTTTATTTCTTTCCTTAGTTTTATAGCACTGCCTCAGACATCCAGTATCATTTTGAATGGACGTGAGATAGCTGGCCTTCTTCTCAATGACAATGGAAAACGTTCATATTTTCATCACTAAGTATAATTTAGTCATAAATTTTTTTTGTAGATGTGAAACTTCCCTTCTGTTCCTGATTTGCTTAGAGCTTTTATCATGAATGGATGTTGAATTTTGTCACATATTCATAGTATCTATTAAGATTATCTGATTTTTCTCTTGTATTCCATTGAGATGGTGAATTATAAGAATTTATTTTTGATGTTAAATCAGCTTTGCACTCTTGAGACAAACTTCATTTAATCATGATATATTTCCTTGTTATTTATTGCTATATTTGATTTGCTAATATTTTATTAAGGGTTTTTTGTGTTTAGATTGGTGGGGTATAATTTGTGCTATGGGATGGCCTCATATAACTTGGGAGCTATTCTCTGATCCACTATTTTCTGGAAAAGTTTGTACAAGATTTGTATTGTTTCTTCCTTAAATGTTTGATGGAATTTATCAGTAAACTCACCCAGGCTTGAAGTTTTCTTTATGGGAAGGTGTTTATGAGTTTAATTTGTTTAAAAGACATAGGGATCATCAGATTACTATTTCTTCTTAAATGATCTTTACTAGTTTATCTGTTTTCTTAATTTTTCTAATAAATCTAGCTGAAGTTTTTCAATTGTATTGATCTTTTCAAAGAAACTTTTGATTTTATTTACCATTAATTTTCTCTATTGTATTTTTCTATTTTATTAGTTTCTCTATTTTTATTATTTCCTACATCTACAATTATATGTCTATTTTCTTAAGAGGGAGACTTAGACTATTGACTTATGACCTTTTATCCTTTCTCTAATATAAGCATTTGATGCCATAAATTTCCCTCTGAGAACTACTTTAAATGTAGTTCACAATGATATATTTTTACAATAATTTAATTAAAATATTTTCCAATTTAGCTTGTGATTCCTTCTTTGACCTATGAATGTGTTGTTTAACTCTAAATTATTTGAAGATGTTTTAGATATGTTTCTATTTTTAAATTTTTAGTTTAACTTCAATGTTTTCAGGGATCATATTTTACACAATTTGAATCATTTTAAATTTATTGTGAATATTATCTTGATGAATGATGAATATGCTCTTGAAAAGAATGTGTATTCTGCTTTTGTGACTGAACATTTTTATAAGTTAGGTAAAACAGTTGAAAGCTTTGTTCAAGTATTCAATATTCATACTTATTTTTTTATACTTGTTCTATTTATTCCTAAGGGTAAAGTACTGAAATCTTCAACTATAGTTGTGGATTTCCCCTGATTTTTTTCTGTTTTGTCAGGGTAAGCTTTTTAAACTGTATTTTGAAATTCTATTATCATATTCTTATTTCATTTTTCTGTTTTCCTGAATTTTTATCAATTTCTTATTTTTATAATTCCTTTGACCTTATTTATTGGATTTTTAGGTATAACTTATGTATATATGTATGTATGTATGAATGTATTTATTTTTGGTTATAGTTGTTATGGGACTACAGTAATTACCTTTAATTTATTGTTTACCTTCAAATAAGATTATACCACTTCTCATATATCATAAACTATTTTCAACAGCATACATTCATTTTCTGCACTCTGCCTTTGTGTATATTGTTATACAATTTATTTTGCATATGTAAACACCATCAAACAATGTCATAATTTTTGCTCTAAGCCATTTGTCTTCTTCTAAAGAAATCTGGAAGGCTAAAAGTACTTTAAAAATTGTTACCTTTGGGGGTTATTTTTAGCATTCTACCATCAGGTAGCCTTTATCTTCTACTCAACACAAGGTCTAACACACAGGTAGGTTTCCTGACACTTAGACTGATCAATACATAAAAAAAGTTATGCATTGATCAGTTGAAAAAAGAATTTTGGAAGGAGACTCATAGGAACGAATCCTATGAGAAATAGTTCTGTATTCAATAATTCAGTGTTTCTCGTGACTTTATAGAACGTAATTATTACCAATAATGAGAAGTGACTGTACTTGGGTATGTACATGTATGTGGATACTGTATATGTGTATGCAAGTGTGTGTGGATACACACACACAGTGTATCTGCTGGTGTATTCCAGTTACTCTGGGAGTAACTGCAAGAAACCAAAAACATTGATGACATCTGGAAATAGAAAGGGATGGAGGAGCTGGGAAAAGGAGTGGGAAGAAGCCTTTTCACTATATCTACCTCCTTCTGTATCTTTTAAATTTTGAAGTTAAATGTGGTACTATTTAAAGGTAAATACAAATTTAAGACAAAACCAATGAGCTACATAAACTAGTCAAATTCATAGACAGAAAGTGTAATGATGGTTTCTGGGGACTAAAGGCAGGGAGAATGAGGAATTATAATTGGGATGATGAAAAAGTTCTGGAGATGGATGATAGTGATGGTTGCACAACAGTGAGAATATGCCTAGCACCCCCGAACTAAACATTTAAGATTGGCTAAAATGGTAACTATTATGCCACAGTAATAAAGGGGGGGGGGTGCTTCTCTCACGTCTCCTTTCCTGGTCCAATTATTCTCTTGATCCTCACAGTGGATGCTCATATAGTCATTGGAAAAGCTAGTGAGTGAGTGCATGCACTCTTGTCCCCAGAGCATCCACGATCCTAAACTGCCAAGCTATTCCTTTAGGTCTTAAGTTTTTCCTTAAATTTTCATTTGTTTTCTTTTATCCGCTTTTACCGATCTTACCTTTTCCTTCTGTGCTCTTCCCAGGCTAAAACAATCTGAATGTCTTATCTGTCCTTGTCCTATTGTCCTTTGAAATCCACATTACCTATTTATCTTACAACCTTAGCTCTTTGAAGGGCTCAAGAATTCTGTAGATAACCCATGTTTTTCTCAGTATTAGTATGGGAGTGACATTCTCTTCTACCTTTCTATACCCTAAGCAGAAGCAAAACTTCTAATGTCTGTCTTGATGTGTTTCTCTTATTAGATTCTAAATTACCCAAGGACCTCAAAGCGACCCACTACCTAAAAATAAAACTCAGTAACCAATATTCTAGAATCTTCTAATTCTATTGACGCTTCTAATATCATATATTCCTCACATTTTAGCTTCAAGCTATTATAATGTTAATTTAAGTTAAATTATATACGGAAATCAAAGAGAATGGCTTTCACCAGCCTACACCATTGCTCACATATTTCTGGTAGTCTCCAGGGGCTATGCACCTAGGGAGATCTCCTTTCCGTGATATCTGACCAGTTCCACAGGCACCGTCCCTGAGCACTGTGGTCTCTCTTCAGATCTGCACGGAGCACAGCAGTTTCCTGGCTTGGGATCACCATCACACTGTCACACATCTCCTTCCCATGCTCCAGGGCAGCTTGTCCAGAGACAACCACTGCTGCTACCCTGGGCTGCAAACAGGGCCCCGGAGCTGTGCAAAGCTCTAGAGAGCAATGAGAGAGAATGGTTCTCTCCATTTAGTCTTGTATACTGTATGAGGCTTCCCAAAGCAGGATTACTGAAACCTGGTGCATTACAGAATTTCCAGTTTGTTCTTCAATGTTATCCCCCCTTAGCTATGTGGGCATTGAAACTAAGGGCAGATTTAAGTTAATAGCAGCGTGTCCTCAGAATCCCTAATCTCTGGGGAAATACATGTTTCCACTGATGGGAACTCTTTGTGCTTGGCTGCTCCTTCCCTCAGGCTATGACCTACCACAGCAGGCTTCGTATAGGCCATCCCACCAGCAACCAGAAACACCCCATTACGCCTGAACTCCAGCAGTGTGTGCAGCTGGAATCCACAGAGACACGCAGCACCAATCAGAAGACTCTTTTGCCCCCAGGGCAAATAGCCGTCTGTCACATTAACCAGATTTGTCTGAACTCTTTGCAATAGTTTGTATCTCCAGTTGCAATTTCCACACTGAAAATGTTTTTCATTAGCAAAGGTGCTTTTTCCCAAAGGACCTTAGCAAAACACAAAGCAGGTTCAAATGCTCACAGTGCAATTGGAATCACTGCATTTTAATCACATGAGTTGGTATTTGTAGGTTTTTATCTTCGAGAACAGTGAGATGGCGAGGGAGGACATATGTGTTCAATATCAAGAACTGAAAAGGCCAGAAAAATTAACTAAGAAATCGTTTTTCTAGGCTCGGCGCCTGTGGCTCAATGGGCTAAGGCGTCAGCCACATACACCTGAGCTGGCGGGTTCAAATCCAGCCCGGGCCTGCCAAACAACAATGACGCTGCAACCAAAAAATGGCCGGGCGCTGTGGCAGGTGCCTGTAGTCCCAGCTGCTTGGGGGGCGGAGGCAGGAGACTTGCTTGAGCCCAGGAATTGGAGTTTGCTGTGAGCTGTGCTGCCACAGCACTCTCTCCAGGGCGACAGCTTGAGGCTCTGTCTAAAAAAAAAAAAAAAAAGAAATCGTTTTTCTAGAAGTGATTTAGTGAACCCAAAGAAAAAATAAGAGCATTTTACCACAAAACAAAAATATGTTCTTTTTTTATGAGACTAATATTTTAATGAAAAATGAACAACACAGACACTTAAAAGGGTAAATGAGTGTAAACTTCAAATGTGGACACTCACTGTAACAGACTAGAAAATCTCAACTTCGCATACCTGAGATTGTTCAGATTGTTAAAACATGTCTTGTAATATTTTAGATCATTGAGATTTAGGAACAGAATTTGAGACCCTTTTTTAAATGTTTTCTTAAATGTATAATTTATACAGAAGACTCTTTAAACATATTTGTGCTAAATTCACAATTAATACGCAACACAGAAAAATTAATCCTTGTTATTCACTTGCTTGTTCCCTGCCTTCAACACATGCTGCCCAGTTGCAGAGTTGTGCTGCTCGCCACCTCCACTCTCATGCCAGCATCTCGTGTCTTTTTCCCTTCTTCTACTTCAGATTTCCACTACTCTCATGTGTGCTTTTGAATAAGTCTTTTAAATGAGTCACTTGTTTATACTATACCTTAGAGTGTATTTGTGCTAATGAGTCATTTTCCTCAGCGATACTTGGATTCTAAAACTTGATCTCCAACTGCGTACTGAAAATATTCTTTTAAATGAAAACCCAGTAACAGCTGTCCTGAAGATAAAAGCAAACTTGATTCAAAGCCCCCCATTCCACCGGCTTGAAATCCAAAGCCCTCCTTGTGATTTTTGTGAATTTCCCACAGCGAGGCTCTCAGTATTCCCTGCCAATGGCTCCCGAGTCTGCCCATTCTGTCTCTGCTGTGCACCAGCTTGGACTTGGAAGTCAGTGTCATTTTTGAGTTTGGTAGGATTGGCTGACGATTTGGAGTTATATTGCACAGTGCATGTCCCTCTAACAATCTCACCTGCTCCATTCTACCTTTTTTTTTTCTTTGAACAGGAGTTGGGAAGGCGGCTGGGAGATAGCCAACTTTAGTAGGTGAGTGAAGACTAGAATTCCAGCCATCTGTGGAGACCTGCAGGAGAGGACTTGGGAAATGGTGGCGCTGGCATGCGGGCAGTTCTTAGAAAGGAACCATGTCTCTACACACTCAGCACAGTGTGGTCAGCAGCCATTAAGGATAATGTTGCTGCAGCACAGAAAAGCAGCTAGGGTGAGCAATTAATCTAGCTCCTGAAGACAAGAGGCTTTGGGGGATGAGATGAAGTCAGCCAGCACTGGCGCTGGTCACGCTCCTGACTCTATTGAAAGAACAGCTCCTGCCTTAAGACAGGATTTATGCATATGGTACAAAACTTCACTAAGCTTTTAATTTTTTTTTTTTTTTTTTGAGACAGAGTCTCCTTTTGTCACCCTCGGTAGAGTGCTATGGCATCACAGCTCACAGCACTCTCCAAATCCTGAGCTTACGCAAATCTCTTGCCTCAGCCACCCGAGTAGCTGGGACTATAGGCGCCCACCACAATGCCCTGCTATTTTTGTTGTGTTGTTGCAGTTTGGCCAGGGCCAGGTTTGAACCTGCCACCCTTGGTATATGGGGCTGGTGACCTACTCACTGAGCCAGAGGCGCCACCCAGCTTTTAATTTTTGAAAAACACAAAGATATATATATGCCTTTATTGCATGGCCCAAACTCAAATAATGCCTCCTCAGTCAAAGAAAAACAGACAACTTCATAGTTATCAAAGACAGTTCAAGATAATTCAGATCTGCTCCATCTCTTAAAGATCTACGTTCTTATCCCGTAGTCAAATATCATAAGCATCCTCTCTTTCAGCTCTGCCATTCTTAAGGTCTATCATGTAGATACAAGTTGCTCCATGGGAAAGTCTTTCTCCCACCTCCAACTCCTGAGGTACAACTACTTAAAACCTACCTTGCTGGGCTCTTTTAGTATTCCCGCTCTTTCCTAGGTTTATTGCATTTTTTTCTTTAATTTCCAGTAAAAATTCTCTAGCTAACACTTCTCCTGTTTTCTAATAAATTAGACCTCATAATAATAAAATGAGTACTGGGAAAAGAGGATGGAGAAGGATGCCAGGGAGGACTGCACGGCCAAAGGGACCAGGCCAACAGGGCTAGAATTTCCTTTTCTTTCATTGCTGATAGCACTTGTGCAAACATAAAGAAAACATTCCTAAAATCCACCAAACTTTCTGTAAGAAGTAGGGGAAGCACCAACCACAAAGTGACACAGTACGAGAAAGGCAAGGATTCTCTCTGCACCCAGGGAAAGCAGCGTTATGACAAGAAGCAGAGTGGCTATGGTGGGCAGACTCAGCTGATTTTCCGGAAAAAGGCTCAAACTACAGAGAAGAGTGTGCCAAGGCGTGAGTGTGTCCAGCCCAACTGCAAATCTAGGAGAATGCTGGCTATTAAGAGATGCAAACATTTTGAACTGAGAGGAGATAAGAAGAGAAAGGGCCAAGTGATCTAGTTCTAAACGTCTTTTGTTTTATTATGAAGACAATAAAATCTTGAGGTTATGGTCACTTCACTTGGTTCAGTTGGTCTCCGGGGAAGGAATACACTACAATACATTTTATGGATGAATTTTACATTCATAAAATTCCTCTGGCAGGGAAATTAAAAAAAAAAAGCTAGAAAAGGATATTTATATGTAATTGATTTAAAAGTTATTTCTTCACTATATATCTCTACCCTGAAGATAGGCCTCATTTTGGATTTTCAATTCCCACCTATAATCAACAGCAGCCTTATCAAAGATATCACTGAAAGGTCTTGCCACAAGGTATGTTAAATAGCCCCAACTTGTGCCAGCATTTTGTTGATCAACCATTACAACAAAGAAGAAAGAAATTTCCTTTAGCCTATCTCATTCATTATATGGATGATATTTTGTTTGCACATCAAAGTTTAGCAATTCTTCAAGAAATATTTTGGGGTCTTGGTGTGTGCCACACCTTTTGGGGGCAAAACACGATTGTAAGAGGGTCTTTTCCTAACAAATGCAACCAGTGTAACATGGTTTCTTGTACCCTCAATGAATCCCCAACAATAAAAAAAAAAAAAAGAAATATTTAAATATGCCGTTTTGGTATTAAAATCATATGGCCTTCAAATAGCCCCAGAAAAAATTCAGACTACATCTCTCTATAACTATTTATGATACAAACTAACAGAAACAAAAATATTTCCTCAACATGTCAATATTAGACTAGATTCTCTTTCCACTTTGAATGATTTTCAAAAACTGTTGAGTCATATTAATTGGCTATGACCCACATTGGGAATCCCCACTTATGCTTTAACTAATCTCTTTAAAATTCTACAAGGCCCTGTGGACTTAAATAGTCCTCATTCACTCACCCCTGAAGCAAGGAAGGAGTTACAGTTAATTGAAAAGGAGTTTGCTACGAAAGAATTAGATCATGTTGATATCAGATTTCTTATTCATTTTGTCATTATTGCAACTTCTCATTCACCCACAGGAGTTATTTATCAAGAAGAAGCTCTTCTTGAATGGTTATTTCTATCTAATAAAACTGCATAAAAATTGCATGTAGTATTTTGGAAATCATTTCCTTACCACCCTTGAAGATCATTTCCTTGAGTACATACTTTCTTGACACCTATGAGATCATTTCCCAAGTGCACAGCTCCTGCATGTCTTTGCTTAGTAATCTTCCACCCATTATGTATGTTCTCCATAAAAGGACTCTGCAAGAAGTGCTCAGGACTATCCTGCACCTATGGTTAGCCTCACCTCTTGCAGCATGTGCTGTCAATCTGTGTTTCCAATGATCATTTCTGTGGTCATGACATCTGGTGCAATCGGCAGGAACTGAACCAGGCCACGGACCAGAGAGGAATAAACGCTAGGGGGTAAATGAAGGCATTAGCAAACACAAGAGGGAGATCATGGGGAAGCAATGGGTAATTCCCCGTCCATTGAATCACAATATCTTCAGCTTTTAAAAATATTATTGAAGTTGACCAGAGTGAAATCCTGGAACCCTCCATCTTCTATGGAGGCAGACAATGAAGACAGCCGACCACAGACCATCTACACTTATGAGCCAAAAGAAAGTTTGAAGTTATCATTTAGGAAACAGCAAGAAAAATCCTCATATGGTTTTCTTTTAGCATCATTGAATAAGTGCTTCTGACCTGACGCTGTTCTACCTTTGCCTATTACTGATTATACTTTTTGTTTTGTTTGTTTTTATAAGATTTTTGTTTTCCAGAAATGTCATCAAGCCACACGCAATAAAGATGTTTCCAGTCCATGAACCCCTGTATCACTCTCCCTCCGGAGAAACCCTAACTGCCCCCTTCTATCATCGCCCGATTCAGCAGGAAGCAGTTAGATTGAGTCTTCACCCCTTTTCCCTAACAGCAGTTGGGTTTTCTACTCAGAGAGGGAGAATTGATGCAGGACATTTGGTGCTCTAGCCAGGTCAGTGGGGCTGGCAGACGTGCAGCCTCCTCCTTGGCAGTGTCTGTGCTATGGCAGCCAGCTGAAGAACCAGCGGGCTCGATGACTGGCAAGGAGGGGGACCTCCAATCCCCGCCAGAGGCTCCAATAGCCAAAAAGGCCGGACAACTGCTGAGGGGTCACCTGTGCCTCAGTGTCTCCTTCACTTTGCACTTGGGACTAAACGTGGAACCCCCATTCCCTATGCCTAGGTCAGTTTCATGTGAATTTCCACATGAAAATGGGGCCTCAATTCCATTCATTGATACATTCATTCACCTTCCAAATAAATAAATTAATTAATTAAAAATAAATAAATAAAACAATGAACTCTGCAAAAAATTTCCAGGTTAACTAATTCCTACTCAGACTGTGACTTTATTTCATATTCTATCACCATTTTGTGCTATTTGCTGTGTATTATTTTGCCTCGATTAGTATATCATTGTTCAGCATTATTTAAGCCATTGTTTTAGGAGGTATATTATATCCCAAATACTGAAATTTTACTTGAAAGAAAAAAATAAAGGCCAGACTTGTTGGCTCACGCCTGTAATCCCAGCACTTTGGAAAGCTGAGGTGGGTGGACTGCCTGAGCTTCTGAGTTTGAGACCAGCCTGAGCTAGAGTGAGACCCCTATCTTAAAAATAGCCGGGCATTGCGGTGGGCACCTATAGTCCCTGCTACTTGGGAGGCTGAGGCAAGAGAATTGCTTGAGCCCAAGAGTTAGAGGTTGCTATGAGCTATGACACCAGGGCATTCTACTGGGGGCGACAAAGTAAGACTTTGTCTCAAAAAAAAAAAGGAAGGAAAAAAATTACAGTTTCAATTTTTTAACACGATATATTATACTTCATTATATTCTCCAGTCCATAGCAAATAAACAAATATTATACACTAACAAGACTAGTGACTGTGCTTCTGACTTCCAATGGTAATAAAGTGATGAAATACTAGTCAAATCAACTTGCAAGTCAACAGAAAAATTTACTAATTTATACATCCCTGCTACAGTGCTATATATATAAAACAACTTTACAATTCCACTGAATTCAATGGACAAAAAAGAAATATAGAGATTAGAGAAATATTTTTACCACATCCTTTTATACTTGAAAAAAAATGTATGTTATATATAGGTGTTTGCCATGATCTTTTAGTTTCTAATTCATAATTATTTAGTTCATATTAATTTAAAACTTAGAAATGATCTTTCCATATGGTAGAATACAGCAGTTAAAACATCAGAATATTAGTTTAGGCTAATCAGGTTCCCAAACAGTAAGTGGTATATGATCTTCGATATGTTTCTTTTACTTAAATGTACATCTTTCTGGGCCGTAGTTTTCTCCCTTGTAAAATGGCAGTGACAGTGCCCATTTCATAGGGTTGCTGTGAGAACACATAAAGCACTTACTAAGTGTTTTGACCTTGACCTGATCTTTATTCTTCCCTTCCATTGCTAATTTGCTTTACCAAAGAGCTGACAGCAGATAACTGGTCAGGATCATGCTGTGCTGGCCTTAAATCTGTCACTGACATAATCTGATTCACAGCAAGTCACTCAAATCTCTCCATCTCTCCTTTGAAAATTGTGACTCTAACACTTCCCATTATTCATGACGCACAGGAGAGGACAGCCAACGTGGAGAACGTCCTTGGGGGCAGTGACACTGTAACAGTATTTCCTGCCCACTCTCGAGGAGGAGAGGGTTGTAAGGGTTTAACAGAAATCATTTATGTGACATAATTAATAATGTCACAGGGCAGTAATGTAAATAATGTTGAACAGATTTAAGATTCTGTGAATTTAATTCCAGAAACCGATCTAAAAGGTTCTTTCAATGCTTTCCAAGCAATTTTCCTGTCCTAAAATATGCAACTGGGAAACTATACGGGAATAGAGGGAGAAAAAATATGTATAAAACAAGAAAAGTAAAAAAAAAAAAAAAAAAAGAAAGCAAAGTGCTTGTCAGGGACCCAGGAAATCATAACTTATGAAATCATTTTTATATTCTACTTAAAGAAATGACTCTATTAAAATGTTCTTTCTCCTAGTGACTACTAACATTTAACGGGGAAGTGAAAAAAATAGTAGTATATCTATAATTCACTTAGCAAGTATCATGTTTGTGAAGAAAGATACATACATTTTTGAAAAATCATATAATGTTCAAATTGCATTGGAAGAGTTTGCTATATAAAGGAACATTATGAATGCACTAAAAAGAAGAAAGATTTTATTTTTAAAGTAAAATTTTCACCCTATTAGATCTTGTGTACTTCTGCATACCATATAGGCCTGATATAAAACAAATGCATGTGAAAAAAAAAAAAACAAGTGGGCAGCACCTGTGGCTCAATAGTAGGGCACTGGCCCCATATGCCAGAGGTGGTGGGTTCAAACCCAGCTCCGGCCAAAAAAAAAAGCAAAAAAAGAAAAGTAATGTAAAGAGAAAAGTTAAATGATGACATATAATTCAGGTCTAATTTATGCCAGAAGAAAAAGTGCATAGTAAATCAGGTGATCACTCACTTTTCCAATAAACAAAATCAACTCACCAGTGTCAAGCTTCTCTTCGTTATTTATTTCCATAACTACAAATTTCTCACAAACTGCAAAGGTTGGCAAAGTAGAGGAAATGAACTGTCCAAACCTTTAAATAAAGGGAAAAAATGTTATGGATTTTATTTTTCCTTTCCCTCAACAAACAACAAAGTACAAAGAAACAAAATAGAAAAAGAAAAAAAACAAAAGAAAGAAAAACATACAAGCACTTACTTTAACTAATCTTTGATGGACAGCTAGGGGATTATATTTAGTTTGCTCCCTCTTGGATTATGCCAAATAACATTATATACAATACTGTTTTTGAAATATAGGGAAAATACAGTTTTCCAGATATATAAATGCTTTAATTCATTAACACCCAAATTGTTTCAAAAACAAAACTGCATGATCTAAATTAAAACGTCCTAACCTTATCTATAAGATCCACTGTAGCCTGGTGGTTAAGAATCTGGGTTTATAGTTAAGGTTAAAATCTTGGCTTTATTACTTATATAACCAGAGTTAAGAAGCTTAACTGTGGGCATTCATTTCTTCATTTATAAAGGAAGAAAAAGGGAAATACAAACTTTGATAGGTTTCATTAATAATTTTAGCAGCATGATCATTGTAATTCTAGGTACATTTTAAATAAACATTGTTAAAAATGACAGTTATAATTTTCCAAAATAATTCTTCAACTCCACTTTTAAATCTGTCACCAAGCATGTTTTCAAGGTAAATGAATATAAAAGTCAGTGATTTACAAACATACAGAACAGATCCTAGCTATAGCTACAACTGGCCTGGCCTTTATCTTATCCATAAAGATAAGATACTAGCATATGGATGTGTTGCATGCCTCCAGATATCCTGAATAGTGTTAACATTTCAGGTGTTATCATATGGGAATAGGAACTCACTGGTACTTTTAGTAACAAAAAGACAAATACAGAAGTTTTCACTACCTGAGAAGATCATTGCTGTTGGGAAAGCCTTGGAGTAAGAAGCTCAGCACATTACTAATAGCAGCAATAGTAGGCTGGGATAAAGACATGTCTCGAAGAGTCAGTAGCAGCTTTGGGATTAACTGGAATTCCCTCATTAATTTGGCATTCTTTGAAGCTTCGCTATGAGAGAAAGAAGATTTTATACACTGTGCTATCACCTTTTCTGCAACTGAACCCAACAAAGGTTTTAACTCATACCTGGACTCTGTGAGCAGTTCGATAAAGTGTTCAAATAAGGAAAGATGAAGTTCATAAGGTGCGTGGAGCCAGACCTGGAATAACATAAAGAATAGTGGTGTATTTAAGGTTTGCAATCCAACAAACATGTACGTATATGCAACTTATCTCACTTAAAATTAGTTTGTAATAAGCCCTATAAAATGACGCCCATGTAGGAAAAAAAAATTAAAATTAAGACAAAGAAATAGGCCAAAAAATGATAAGAGATTATAGAATTAACCTATACTATTAAAAAGCTGCTATAATGTACCATATACTACAGAATATAATGTAAAACATGAAAATGATGAGGAGGAAATAGAAGATAACCTAAAGCCCCCAAACTATTAGACATGAAAAATAAAATATCTAAAATAAAAAGTTTACAGGATGGCACTAACACCTGATTAGACACTGCAGAAAAACAACTCAGGAAACTTAAAGACCTAACAAAGAAAGTTTTTTGTCTTTTTTTTTAGACGGAGTCTTACTTAAGTTGCCCTCAATAGAGTAGTGTGGCGTCACAGCTCACAGCAACCTCAAACTCCTGGGCTTAAGCGATTCTCTTGCCTCAGCCTTCCCAGTAGCTGAGACTATAGGTGCCCACCACAACACCTGGCTGTTTTTTGTTGGAGTTGTCATTGCTGTTTAGCTAGCCGGGGCTGGGTTTGAACCCACCAGCCTTAGTGTATGTGGCTGGAGCCATAACCACTGTGCTACGGGTGCCAAACCAACTGAAACTTTTCAAAATGCAGCATAAGAAAAAACACTAAAAAGAAATGACTAGCTTCTGTTCATGAGTGACTTGTGAGATCATATCAAGCAGTCTAACATATGTGTGTGTGACTGGTGTCTAGAAAAGGGTGGAGGAGCAGGAAACATTAGTTGAATAATGGATGAAAACTTTCAAGTTTGATGAAAATGAGAAACTCACAGATCAATAAACAAAAAAAGCATAAAGAGAACAATGGAATGACTGACACCTTGAAAATGTGAAGAGGAAAAAAGTCAACTGGAATTCAATTCATGCAAAATAGCCTTAAGAAAGGAAGAAAAAGAAGAAAACGTTCCCAGATGAGAGAATTCATCGCCAGCAGACCTGCATTACGTGAAATGTTAAAGAATTTCTGCAGGAAGAATATATAAGATGGAAATTTAGATTTAAATAAGGAAGAATGCCATAAATACTATATATGTGGGCAAACATAAAAGTGTCTTTTAAAAATAATTGATCATTTAAGGCATAAATAATACAAACTATTGTGAGGATTATAAACACAGAGAAGTAAATGTCACGACAACAGCAGCACAAAGGATAGAAAAGAAAAACAGAAGCACTTCATTATAAGGCATTTACAAGGCATAATATTCTTCAAAGATAGACTGAATTGTTTTAGATGTATATTATAAATTCTGGAATAGTCACTAAAAAAGAAAGTGTTTATATGCTATTACAATTATTTTACTTACCCCTGTCAAATGGCTATTCTAAAAATGAGATGAATTCAGTACTGGAAGATTACTGGTGGTTTGGGGAAACTAGGGATGTTATATGAAGCTGTAAGCCAAGGAAGTATAAAATGAAGCCAAAATGTGTTAAGTAACCAAATTTTTGTTGTTTATGTATTAGATTTTAATTGGAAATCAGAAGTTAAAGATAATCCTTGATTTAAACGTGTCAGGCTTGGCGCCCATATCTCTCAGCAGCCAGGGTGCTGGCCACATACAGAGGCTGGTGGGTTCGACCCCGGCCTGGGGCCTGCTAAACAACAATGACAACTGCAACAAAAAATAGCCGGGCATTGTGGGCGCCTGTGGTCCCAGCTACTTGGAGGCTGAGGCCAGAGAGTTTGAGGTTGCTGTGAGCTGTGATGCCACAGCACTCTACCAAGGCCAATACAGTAAGATTGTCTTAAATAAATAAATAAATACAGAAATACAGAAATAAATGTGTCAGTTACCAGCTGAAAACAGGTTAGGTTGCCTTAGATAGGTCTCTCATAATCTTTTCTGCACACAATTATCCCTGCTTTCATAAATTTTTAATTATCTAGTCCTTTGTCCTTTTCTTCTAATGAAGAAGGCATGGACCTTGTCTTTTATTTTTACATCCTTAGTAGCTAATATGGAGTTTCATTCAAAACTATTCAGTAAGTGGTTTCTAAAAGAATAAGAGCTTTGGGTATTAGAACTTTGAGTATCAAGCTGAGAAATATGCAGGAAAATAAATCATTGGAAGTTTTTGAATAAGTGATATAATTATGACCTTGGATGAATAAGGTCATAAAGGATAGCCCAAGAAAAGGGGGAAGGAAGTGACGGTCATTCTATCACATAGGAGAAGAATGATGAGGGCTGGGATTAGATTTAGAGGTGAAAGGTGGACTACTTGGTTTGTGAAAGCAGAATCCACATGACTTAAAAGTAGACTGTCTATACACAGGGAAGTAGAAAGAAGCTGATTTTTCAGTTTCAACGGTGGTTTTATTAATAGAAACAGAGGAGTCGGAAGGATTCATTTGGGGAAGGATGTGAAGTGCAGTTAAGGTGTTGCAGGGACATAAAATGGAAATAGTACAGGTTAGAGATAAGTCTAGTACGTGGACATCAAGGTTGGAGATGGAGATTTGAAAGTCAACTCCACAGAGATCGACTGTGGGACTGAGAGTTTGAAGGAAAGAAAACAACAAATTAAGGAAAATATAAAGAAGATAGACATCTTCACTTAAAATAAGGAACACTTCATAGCCAGGAAATTGAGAAACTAGTTAAGAAAGACAATCACAGGAGTAATGCCTGAAAACCAGCAAGTTAAAAGAAGAGGGAAGAGACCCTCCCAAACACTACTGAGCACTGAGCGTAACCCCTGCATTTACATTCAGGAGGAGCTGCTAAGGAGCATTGAAAACGTACTTTCAGTAAAGCATCAGGACACACAGTCTGTGAGAAACCTGCAGTAGTTACGAGGAAGAAGAGTTTGGGACCAACATGAAGTGCCAGGTGCTCCTCTGGGTGTAGGGAGCGGGAGGTAAACAAGACAGACATGGTCTCTGCAATCCTAAAGGCTACAGACCTACAGGTGCTACAGTTTCACAGGGATACTGTATATAAATTTAGAGACACTGTTGTTACCATCTATATACATTCTATATACAGTCTATAGCATCTGTAAATTTAGAGACACTGAGTAATATGCAAAGTGCTGTGAACAGGAAGTGGAGAAACGACATGAGTGATTAAGTGGTGCCTTGAAAGCACAGGGTCAAAGCTGCTATGGGCAATAATATAGAAGAAGTGAAAATCTTGTTGTAATTCTGGTAAAATGAATATTATTTTACTATGTAGCTGCTAGTAACCAAAATTACAGGTATAGATTCCTATTTATGGAAGAAAAGTTTCTATCAGAATTGTTTGTTGAAAGTAGATTTGCCCCTTGTAATGCCCTACTGGCAGCAGCAAATTAGCTAGGTAGTTATATGCATTGTACCATTTCACGTCTAAAACATCTATAAAACAGAATACCCGTAGAGAGAAGGAACTCCACACTATATATTTTTTAATTTTAGACAGAACTTCACTTTTAATTTTAGACAGACCTGTCCCCCCCAGTCTGAAGGGCTGTGGCATCAGCCTAGGTTAGGGCAGCCTCAAACTCCTGGACTCAAGTGATCCTCCTGCCTCAGTCTCCCAAGTATCTGGGACTACAGGCAGCTACCATGACACCCAGCTAATTTTTCTATTTTTAGTGGAGATGGGGTCCTCTCCTTCCTCAAGTTGGTCTTGAACTGCTGACCTCAAGGGATTCTCCTTTCTCAGCCTTCCAGGATGCTAGGATTACAGACATGAGCCACTGCACCTGGCTTCTACTTTTTATATTTTGCTAAATTATATTAACATGAACATCACAAATTATAGAATTTTCAACACATTTCAGATATAAAAGTTTATAATTATACAGAAGAAATGAGTTCATTGATTATGTACGAACGGTGTTTATATACGTACTTCAAAATCACAAAGAAGGTCCTGAAAAGCAGTTGAATTGGGAATAATGGAGGTCTCATGTCCACTATCAACAGTTCCCACTAAAGAAAAAGTCAGATGGAGGATGTGGCTGTTAAGAAGGGAACGTTTCTTCTTAAGCAGCATTGCCAGCAACTATAAGAAAGTAATACCAAATGCCTGTTGATAAATTATCATATCACATACTACACACACACACACACACACACACACACACACACACACATCCTCTCCCGCCAACCCGGAGACTCTCTATGTAGAGCAGTTCTTGAGACTTCCAAGCTGATTTCTAAATTTTTCTCATGATAACATAATACTAGAAAAAATCTGATAAAGTAATCATATCATTCTATTATTAAAATACCTACTTTTACATAAACCCATTTAAATACTTCAATAGTTGTTACCATCAAGTATGTACACTTTTACAATTTTCTACTCTTTTGCAAAAGAGGTTTTCCTCTTTTGCAAAGGTCTTTATAATTATAATTTTATTTTTCTTTTTTATTAAATCATAGCTGGGTACATTAATGCAATCATGGGGTACAATGTGCTGGTTTTAAATACATTTGAAATATCTTCATCAAACTGGTTTCATGGCATTTTCTTAGTTATTGTAATTTTAAAGAGCTGAATAACATGCTATGGAATGCTTACAGTATAATTAGTCGTTCTCATATTATTGGTACATTTATTCCTATTTTCTATGATAAAGAATGCTGTAAATAATCCTTTTTTAATTTTTCCCAAACAAAACACTTATCAAAATAGTGTAATTGTATCTATACAACACAGTAGACAGTATATTCACTACTGAGAACTAATGGCTAAAGATGCAGAAGGCACTTGTTCTTCATCTGTGATAGACGAATTTAATCTTGCTTCAAACATTTGTTTTTCTTCTTACAAGTAACTTTCTGCCTAAATTGGTACACAGTGTAGATACGTGAACACTGCACATTATTAACTGCACATGAGTTTTCAGGAGTAAAGAGTAACAAGGCCACACTTTCTACGTAGTGGCTTCCACATCTCCCAATAAGGGAAGGGAGGTGAAAGCTGATGGAGAGAGCCCTGCTCTACTACCGACCCCGCAGGGTCTTGAGGAGGGGCTAACAGGGCTCTATTTCATTTCATTCCCATTTCCACAGAGAAACATATTCAAATGTGTCAAAGCCACATTAAAATAATGCCACCTAATTCGAGTAAGACTTGAATTTCTCAAGTAAGACTTGAGACAAGGCTACATTAATATAAAACAATTCATATTCTTATCTGACACGTTAATTTTAATTAAAAGTGCTGGATCTTTTAAGTTTCTTGGACAATATAATTTTCCAGAGTTTGAAACGACATGAATAACAATGAAAATTGGAATATCTTTTGGTGCAAAGTGAAGTGAAGGCAAAGCTTCACAGTTACAAACCTGGTAGCCCTTAATTCTTTCCATTTCTTTGCTGGCTAGTGGGTTACTCTTGGCCACACAGACCAGGGCCTTGACGGCTGCATATAATCCTTCCACATCAGACGCCATGGCCACCAGGCCCAGGATGGCTGCAGCCCCACCGATGTACTGCAAAGTAGTGGCAACAGGCTTAGGGACAAATGTTCTTACTCCTGATTAAAAGACAGTGAAAAATAATTAAAATGAATTCCCCATGTGAACAAGAACTGAACAGACCATCTTAACAAGTTTTTAATTAATCATAAATTTTACTTTTTAAGATATTCTGTCCTAAAAATGCAAATTCTAAAAAAGAACAAAAAAATAAAGCCAGAATCCGAAAGATGGCAATAAATCGTCATGTGTGTATACTCTCAAGGAGGAGTCTAGGAGCAAAGGAGAGGGCAAAGAAGAGCCGGGCTTCTGAGCAAGCACAAATGTTTCCACCGTGTAGCTGTAGGCGGTACTCGAAGTCCATAGGTTTGGGAATATATTTTGAGGTTGAAAGTGAGTGCCTTATAGCTTCTGTTGGGAAATAAACTTGTGGAAAACAAAATCACTTTAATTCTATGAAGTGAGGCCAAAGAAGCTATACTGGCAGGGATAAAGTATTTCCTATAAATAGGTCAAAAAAAGCACATTACTGAGTATTACCCAAAGCGTCTAAGAGTTAAATGACTTCAGAAACGGTACATTTAGTGACCACAGGAGATCTTAACTTTGTGGAAACTTAGTCCTGGACCCGTAAGTCGATTTATAAAAAAAAACACACCTATATTCCTAACATTTTTTTAAGGCATTGCTTGAATGTCACTTGGCTAATGATCAGGACTGAGATTTTTTTTTTTTTTTTCAGGCAGAGCCTCAAGCTGTCACCCTGGATAGAGTGCTGTGGCATCAAGCTCACAGCAACCTCCAATTCCTGGGCTCAAGCGAGTCTCTTGCCTCTGCCTCCCAAGTAGCTGAGACTACAGGTGCCCGCCACAACACCTGGCCATTTTTTGGTTGCAGCTGCCATTGTTGTTTGGCGGGCCGGGCTGGATTCGAACCCGCCAGCTCAGGTGTACGTGGCTGGCGCCTTAGCCTGTTGAGCCACAGGCGCCGAGCCCAGGACTGAGATTTTTAAAAAATAAAATTATTCTGCATTTTATATTTTTCTGTGCTTTGTAGCCTTCACAATACTTCCATATCTTATGGAAGGCACTGGATTTTGAAAACTACCTTCTAAGGTAATTAGGGCCAGTTTCATTCAGTAGTTTATGGACAAAAACACTGAAGTTCATTAAGTGTGAACATCTCACACTAACAGCTGAGGGGCTAGAACCTCAATCTTTCAATTCTTCACTCCCTGCTCTTTCCACCATACCACAGAAAAGGACACAAGGCAGTACTCGGTAAATATCTCTTGAACAAAAGAAAACTATTATGTGCTGTAGAGTAAAGAAAACTGATGCATTAATACAATATTACAAAAGACAGAAAACAAAGGTGTGGGCATATCACTGGGACAATAAAAATTCCCAAGGGCTGATAACATGTTAAAATTCTGACCAACACAATATTTTTTGTTAATCTAAAAGAAACTCATATTATCTGCTGATTTACACATTAAAAGGCATAATCTTTGTCTCTGAACTTTTTGGATGACTTGATTGGATTATGTCTCAAGATGCTATTCAACAATAACAATAAAAATCAACTTTTATTTATTTATTTATTTTTGAGATAGAGTCTAATTCTGTCACACTGAATTGAGAGTGATATCTCCCTTTGTCTCCCTTGTTAAAGTTCTATGGCATCATAGCTCATAGTAACCTCAATCTCTTGGGCTCAAGAGATCCTCTTGCTTCAGCTGTTCATGTAACTAGGACTACAGGTGCCCACAGAGTCTTCCAGCTAGTTTTTCTGTTGTCAGCAGAGATGGGGTGTCACTCTTGCTCAGGCTGGTCTCAAACTTGTAAGCTCAAGCAATCTACCTGACTCGGCCTCCCAGCGTGCTAGGATTACAAGTACGAGCCACAGCGCCCGCCAGGCCAAAAGTCAACTCTTTTAAAGTAGAGAAGGCTGTATAAAATGTCCGCGACCAGCTATGTCACCTGGGCCAGAGTATAGTGGTGTCATCATATCTCAGATTCGGTGTTTACACCCAAAAGCTTTTATCTCTAGCTGATTTCTAGGAACAGAAACGCTCACGAGGAAGATCACTGTCACACCTAACCGTTAAACAATCAACAGTAGTTCTGAATTTTAACACCTGTCTTTAAATGCAGTTCGAAGTTTATCTAAAAATTACATCCAAGTACATAGATAGTATTCATTAGTGCTGACAATGAATGTAGGATTTTATGAAAAGTTATGATTTTTAAAGTTGACAGAAATTTGAGATTGTCCTATTGATGACAATCTAAATGTTGCAAGAAAAATTACAAGTCGGTGCTATAAAATATGAATTTAAAAACTACCCCTCCAGTAAGGAAAGTGAATGCATATTTGCAGACCAATGAGAAAATGTGAAACAACAGATAGGTCAACTCACCCAAGTATCCGATCAGGGCAGCCCCGACTGTCCGGGCAGGCCCGTTAAGGTGTCCTGCTGAATTGTGTATCAACTTCACAGGAGTGGCGTTCTCATGGGAGGAAATGCCTAACTGAAGAACAGGAAAGGAAAATAATGTAACTAAAGAAGAATAGTCTCCATATTTTAACTGGGAAAGAAACCAAACACATCACTGGTGACACATTTTTTTCCTCTCCTCCCTGATCAGAATATTGACAAAACGAGCAATTATTTTTAAAAATGTACAAATACTTCCAAAATGTGGAAACTCACAAAAAGTAAGTAAAATACAAACTACTAAGACACAGATGGCAAGGAGATCTTAGGACACAGTGTCGAGTCATTCTGGATGAAGTTCTGTTGTGTTTGAAAGACTGTTACCAATCACTGCCTTATCACATTCCTGATTAGTGATGCCATAAATTATACATGTATAAGAGTTCTACAGAGAAAACATACCTACACAAAGGGATGTTAAATTTTAAAAGTACACACAGGATCTGTTTTCAAAGCAAAGTTAATCCTAGGGCCTTACTTCTATTGTTCACTGTGGTATTTAATTTGGGTACAGTTTATGCTCTTCAGAATTTACGTGTGTGTATATGTATACAGACAAAACTCTGCACAAGAATTGGCAATACTTACTGTTCCAAGTCTCTTGATTTCCTTCCCGTTGGGCTTTGCCTCCAATAACCAGACAAAATGGCTTTTCAAGCTTAAATGTGAGTGTCTACTTTGCTAACCCCATGGTCAGTCCTCATTCCTCATCTTACTCGATGGCTTAACACATTTCCCACCACGAACCACTGATTTCTACAATAGCACACACCCCCAGGTTTTCTCCTTTCTTGCGCATTGCTACTTCTCAGTCTTCTTTCCTTCTTTTTTCTTTGAGACCAAGCCTCAAGCTGTCACCCTGAGTAGAGTGCCATGGCATCACAGCTCCCAGCAACCTCCAACTCTTCGGTGTAAGCAATCATCTTGCCTCCGCCTCCCAAGTAGCTGGGACTACAGGCGCCCGCCACAATGCCTGGCTATTTTTTGGTTGTAGTTGTCATTGTTGTTTGGCAGGCTCCGGGCTGGATTCGAACCCACTAGCTCAGGTATATGTGGCTGGTGCCTTAGCCGTTTGAGCCACAGGCGCCAGCCTCAGTCTTCTTTTCTGATTTTTCTTTATCTCCCCACTCTCCAACACTGGAGTGTCCTGGTTTCAGAACTCAAAGCTTCTTTTCTCCATCTACAGCTATGCTTTGTTGAGCACACACAGTCTTGTGGCTTTAAATACCACATGTCAACGTCCACAGTTTCAAACTTCTCCACTGAAGTCCAGATTCATATTTCCAATAAATGGACTTGATATCACTAGTAAGATGTTTAATCTAACACTTGTCGAACTTTTCTAAAACAGAATTTTCAACATTCCCCCAAATCTATTCATTTTATAGTTTTCTCCAAATCAGAAAAGATGACTCCGTTTTCCTGATTGTTTAAGAAAAAACCTTGGAGATACCCTTGACTCTGATTCCACACCCATCCACATTCCACCAGCCAAAACTATTAGTGCTACCTTCATAACCACTGCAACGGCTGTCACCCCAGTTAGGGCCACCATAATCTGTGACAGGAACTATTTATTGCTTTGGCTTCATGACTGGTCTCCCTGCTTCTAACTTCATTTCTCTTCTACCTTCTCCATAGAAGTCACAGTGACCCTGGTTAAAATGGAAGCTACAACATCTCCCTCCTAGGTCTGGAACTCCATAAAGCCTTCTATCTCACTTAGTCTAAGAAGCTGATGTCCCTAAAACCTGAACAGTCTGGCACCATGAGCTTTGCTAAGCTGGCTTTCTCTCATCTCACTCTTCCCACACCTGCTTCTGTGGCGGCCACATGCAGTGCTTTTCTCAGGGGTTTGCATTTACGCTCCTAGAAGACAAAACACCCTCAAGTCCACACGTGTGCTTTTGTGGCTTGATGGCTCACCCTATCAAGTCTTTGCTCAAAATTCCCCCTCTCAGTGAAGCCTCCTTTGACCGTCATATTTAAAGCTTGAAGCTCTTCTCTTTTGCCTCTTTCTTGTCTTATTTTCCTGAATAGCACTTATCACCTTCTACTTTATAATTAGATTATTTGCTTAGTTATTATCAATCTGTCTCTTCCACTAGAATGTAAGAAACAAAGGCAGGGATTTTCTTTTTAGCCATAGCTATGCCCTGATCCAGCTGGTACCTAACACATAGTAGGTCGTCTACATGAAGAGTTGTTGACTTACAGGCTTAAAAGCAGCAAATTTTTCTTTAGCTTTCTAAAGTTTAATTATCAGTTTACAAGAATGACGATAAATCAAGTGCTCTTCACAGAAAGAAATTATCACTTTTCCAAATTAAGCAAAGTATCTGAATGTGCTTTAGGCTACATTAGAATTCAAATAAACCAAACAGAAACAATACATGAAAGGTAGCATTTTTAGCAACTACTCATAACTGCAAGATATTCATAGGATATGTTCTTGTGAGAATCAGTCGTAGTTTATACCAGGAAATTATTCTGCTTACCTGCTTAGCAATGGCTTTGCTATCCAACTTGTTATACACTTTCCGGATCCTTGCCACTGTCAGGGAAGACACAGACGGTGCATAGAGGCCAAAGGACACCTTTTCCTCTGGTACCAGTGACACGGGCGATGGAGCTACCCCTTCAGATTTTGCATCTTTACCTTCAAAAGAAGCATAATTCTTTTAAAAATCACCAGTAATTCTCTTTACCTAACATAAGTTTTTTCATTGCTACTATCATTTTTCAATGGGCAGACTTGAAAAATACATTTTAAAAAGTGGACTAAGGGGCTCAGTGCCTGTGGCTCAACGGGCTGAGGCGCCAGCCACACACACCCGAGCTGGAAGGTTCGAATCCAGCCTGGGCCCGCCAAACAATGACGGCTGCAACCAAAAAATGGCCGGGCGTTGTGGTGGGCGCCTGTGGTCCCAGCTACTTGGGAGGCGGAGGCAGGGGACTCGCTCGAACCCAGGAATTGGAGGTTGCCATGAGCTGTGACGCCACAGCACTCTACCCAGGGTAAAAACTTGCGGCTCTGTCACAAAAAAAAAAAAAAAAAAAAAAAAAAGTGGACTAAGGGAACTAAATTAAAAAGGTGTTCTACTTAATTTTCAGCTTTTCATTTGTTTCTTTCATTAGAAATAGAGACAAAAATCTAGTCATAGAGCTTTATATTCCAAGCTTACTCTTAAATATACTCAACATAAAGCACAAAGTAAAAGTAAAGTATTTCAGCTACTGACCAACAAATCATAAAACACATCCCCCTAGACTCAAAGGAGAAAGGGAACAGAAACGAATGAAATGTCCATGAGCTCTGTAGTACCAAGTCTCCTCCCAGACAAAAGCCCTCCTGCATGCCTGCCTATTATCCCAGAGTGTTTGGAGCGTAAGTTTTGAGGCTAAATGACCCAAGTTTTAATATTGCTTAAACACTCAAAAGGTGTCTGACTTACACATTTTTGTGCCTCTCTGTGAAATGGGGATTATGATGGCAGTATCTAATTTATAGTGTTTTGAGAGGAATAAATACGCGTGGAGGGCTTAAAAGAACTGTCTTTCTTATTAACTTATTAGTACATGGTTAATGTTCAAGAAGTGCTAGCTTTTTATTAGGTAGTATCTAAATCAAGAATATGGATAAAAGTTATAGGATTATGACCATTTACCACATACTCCTCCTAATCCATCTGAGACCCATGGCAGAATCAGAACAAGGGAATGAAATACACTATGTAAAAGGGGCACTACAAAGGAACTGGCAGCTTAACATCAGTACCTTTGACTCTAAATTTTTTGGGGGAGAAAGGATACCAGAAAGTGGAATATAGAAGAGAGGAGGAAAATACTGTCAGTTGGTCTAGTCTAGAGGTAACATACAAGTGTTTATTACACTTTCTGTTCTTCCTTTAACAAGAGTAGCTACACTCTAATTTGCATCATGGACTAGGAGAAATTACAGAAAGAGAACAGGGTTGAGATTAGACTCTTCAGAGTACACACTTACTCTGAGGAGCCAGTAAGGGGAACTGGATAATTAGTGATGAAGAATAAAGACTAAGAATCAGGACAGTACAGTGTGATCAGCAGAGGAGAATATTTTACATAGAGGGGAGTGGTCACTAGGATCAAGCTGAAGAAAACTGGAGAAGGCCCTTTTCCTAGAGGAAAACACACACAACCTTACACACATACGTGTATAACACTGCAGGAGTTAAGTTTCATAAACTAAGAGAACCAAGAGCAAGTTACTCACAAGGCATACACACAGCCTGAAAACTTCCAACATAATTTGGTCCAAGTTCAAAAATGGTGGTAACACTTGAAGGAGGCAAAACTTCTTCCAGAAAGTGAGTGGGTCCCAGGCGCCAAACTAATGAAGCAATTTGGCGCTGGGCAGGTGGAGTACCAACATAGGCGTAGACTGTGCTCACCACTGGTGGATTTGCAGAACTTGAACCTCCAGAAGTGCTGTGAACATAATGAAGCTGTAAGACAAAAGCATGTGTGTAAGATGTGAAGAAACACTTTCACCAAAAAACAAAACAAAAAAACCCCCTTTGACAGTGTGTATTTCATTATCCCAAAGTCACACAACCTTCCAAATCCCAACCTTCCTCAATCCCAGATGTACAAAAACATCTGGGATTGAGGAAAGTAAGAGCAGGGCAAGATTCAGGGATCTGAGACTGTGTATCAAACATGGCAGCTGAAGATTTGTTACTCAGCTCTCTAACTCAGACTCTTTAATGCGAGAAATGGCAACAATCAAACAAAGGGATATTGTCACTGGTTGGTATGCATCAAATTAATATGCTTCTCTAAAATTTTACTGTTGATATAAAAAGAGATTTCCATCATGGGATTCAAATAGTCTTAAAATTGGCTGTTACCTTTAGTGTGAGTCTACTAAATAAAATCATTGAGAAAAGTGTTTTATAGACATAAAATACTAGAAAAATATTAAGAAAAATGAATAGTCTATGTATGCACTGCAATTTATACTAATATAGATTAGCCTCAATCTAAAGTACTAACCACTATTGATTGACATTTTCAGATTTGAAATTAAAACTCTCGTTTATTGATGGGTGCCTAAGATATCATTCAATTCACTTATAATAAATGGCATAATTCGGCAGAGTACAAGAGATAAGTTGCTTTTTCTTCCAGAGGCAGCTTTCATCATTAAGGTAGATTTTATTACTTAATGGGACATTTCCACTGATTATTTTGTTATAACATCATCTCACCTCTAGATTCCATCTACTATTCTATATATCAACAAACATGAACATGAATTCAAGGTCACAGTGATGCAAATACATTTAGTAATAAATTTCCTCTTCCTAAATTCTAGAAGTTGATAATATTTTTACTTTTACACACACACACACACACACACACACACACACGGAACAATCTACTATACAATCAACAAGCCCATTTCAAATGGAATCATGTAACAATTAATGACTATTCCCCCAAGGAACAATTTAGGGTTTATGATACTAAAACAGGGTGTCATAATAAAATACCATGTCATTAAGGAAGGAAACATGTTAAAAGAAGATGCTGGTTTCAGTATTTTTTAAACTTTAATTTACATAAAATGATAGTTTCTTTTTGTTACTGGTTTCAAGTACTATCATTCTAAAATAGATAATATCTTTTAGAACGTGAAGAATTTTAAAAGTTTGCTCACTGAGTTGTATGGAAAATCACTAGCAGCATTCTTCCTGATTTAGAAAATGGAACTTCACCTATTTCTTTGTTACTTCAACTCTCTTCTCTCTCCTCTGAATATCATGGTATAGATGTCGAGAGTGATATTTATTTAACAAACAAAAAACTGAAGGTCTGTAATATAAGGGAATAATCTGGGAGATATGAGAACAAAGAAAAAAAACAATTCTGGCTCTGAAGAAATACAGAACTTTCTGGATGCAATTAAAATAGTAAAAATGAAGCAATAAAACTATGTGTTCACAGTTATTGAGGAATTCATTAACCGTTTTTTCCTCTTCTTAAATTTTTCTTTTTATGTAGTTTTTTAAGAGACAGGGTATTGCTCTGACGCCCAGGCTAGAGCACGGTGGTATGACCATGGCTCACTACTACTCAAACTCTTGCACTAAAAGGTCCTCTTGCCTCATCCTCCCGAGTAGCTTAGACTACAGGCACTCATGGAATTTTTTTAAAACATTTTTTTGCAGAGACAAGATTTTGCTACACTTGCCCAGTCTGGTTGTAAACTCCTGGCATAAAGCGATCCTCCATCTTGGCTTCCCAAACCATTGGGATTGTAGGTGCAAGTCACTATGCAGCCTCAACTGGTTTCTCTGCTATGAAAGAGCACTTAGCACTCTGATTAAGCTCTGACACATTCTGTGACTTCTTTATCACCTGTAACCACTCATTTATTTTCTTCCCTAATGAAGTGACAAGAATTAGCCACATGATTCTAACATATTATTCAGTTATGCTGTAGGTCAACTTAAAATTAAGATGGGAACCTTAAAAACGCACCTGCGGAATACACACACACACACACACACACACGTATCCTGAACTCTAGTCGAGTAGGCTGATTCACGAGCGTGCATGTACTTACCTTGACGGTGTTAACAAGCTGTCCGTCAATGTACAGGGCTGCAGTACTGTTTTTCAACATGCCTTTGCTCATCACCAGAACCAGATGATGCCACTGCCCCTCAACTATAAGGTCTCCACATCGAAAGCGAGCACAGCATGGGAGAATCTCATAAAACGAGGATTCTTCACTAAAATCATCAACTAAAACAAAGGGGAAGGAAATGTAAAAAATCTTTCCCAATACCATCCCTATTTTAAGAATTATTCATATCTAGATCAGCATGTTTTGACTTTGTGCTAAAACAAATGAAATGATGATACAAATGAAATATACTATTCATACAATTAACTTATCTATAGTAAGCAGTAAAACAAAACCTAGTAGGTATTTTTGCTTTCTTTTGCTCAAGGGATACAGAGTTATAATCAAATAAAGTTGTAGTACTCATAAAGAATAAATAAAACAAAACAGACAATACAATACAGCTGTGATAAGCTATAAAAAGGGGATTAGTCAACACCACACCTAAAAATAAATGAGTGGGGCTACATCAAACTGAAAAGCTTTTGCACAGCAAAGGAAATAGCCAAGAAGCAATAGAGCGAAAAGGAAACCTATGGAAAGGGAGAAAATACTGAAAACCATGTCTGAAAAGGGGTTAATTTCAAATATGTATGAGGAACTACTACAATTCAACCATGTGGGAACTAATAATCCAATTTAAAAAAATGGGCTAAGGATCTGAATAGACATTTTTCCAAAGAAGGTACACAAACGGTGGACTGGTCCATGAGAAGACGCTGAGCACCCCTAATCATCAGAGAAAGGCAGACCAAAACTACAGCATCACCTTACACCTGCCAGAAGGGTTAGTATATTCAAAAAGAGAAAAACAAACAAAACCCAGCAATAGCTGTTGAGAATGTGGAGAAACTGGAGCCCTTATGGATTGGTGGTGGAAATACAAAATGATCCAGCTGTGAAGGAAAACAGGATGGAAGTTCAACATTGAAACTAAAGCTGAAATATGATCCAGCCATACCACTTCTGGTTATTTATGCAAAAGAATTGAAATCAGGATTTTGAAGCAGTATAAGCATTCATATGGATGGATGAATAAATGAAGAAAATATTATAAAATGTACAATAGATTACTATTTGGCCTTAAACAGAAGGAAATTCCGCAGTATTACCACACGTACAAATCCTAGCATGATTTATATTAAGTGAAGTCAGTCAGTCCCAGAGACATACTGCACGGTTCGTCTTTCACAAGAGATCAAAAATACTCCAAGTCATTGAGATGAAGAATAAAATGGTACATGCCAAAGGTTTGGGGGAGTGGAAAATGGAGAAAAGTATACTCTCTGATTTGCTAACAATCTACAATCACTTCCTGACACCAATCTGGCTTCTCTCTGTTATCCAGTATGTTATCACATCAAGCAAAGAGTAATGGGTCCATATTAATTTGATTTTTTTTTTTTTTGTAGAGACAGAGTCTCACTTTATTGCCCTTGGTAGAGTGCCGTGGCATCACACAGCTCACAGCAACCTCCAACTCCTGGGCTTAGGTGATTCTCTTGCCTCAGCCTCCCTCGTAGCTGGGACTACAGGCGCCCGTTACAACTCTTAAGCTAATTAAAAATTTATGTTTCTCTTCTAAGTATTCAAAAGTGGGGGAAGCAGCAATGGAAAGCTAGAGATGTTAAAGACTCATTAAAAAAAAAAAAATCAAGACAGGCCAGAAGCAGAGGCTCACACCTGTAACCCCAGCACTCTGGGAGGTTGAGGTAAGTGGAATAGCCTGAGCTCAGGAGTTTGAGACCAGCTTGAGCAAGAGCGAGACCCCATCTCTAAAAATAGCCAGGCATTGTGCTGGACAACTATAGTCCCAGCTACTCGGGAGGCTAAGGCAAGAGAATCACTTGAGCCCTGGAGTTTGAGGTTACTGTGAGCTATGACACTACAGCACTCTACTAAGGGCAACAAAGTAAGACTATCTCAAAAAAAAGAAAAAAAATCAAGAACAGAGGTAATCTGTAACTATATTACTTAGAGAGGACCCATTATTTTCCAGTTCAAGTACACACAAGTAAATATACTGAAAGTAAAGTTTAAATTATATGAAGGGAATGCAAATAAAATAGTAACTTCTATTTTTAGGATCTTAAAATATTTGCATATACTGAAATGCCAACAATGACAATACAACTGTCATTAACTGCTGATAAGACTGTTGAAACCACCCTCACAAACTGATGAAGGAGTTTAAGGTGAGAACTAGAGTAAGGGTCTCCCAAACTCTGTGAAGGCTCAAATAACAATAATCAGTCACTGTCCCTTCAATTGCTTGATAATAGTCACTGTCTTCTTGTTTGTTTCTCTATAACACAGCTGGTAGATGTAAAGATTCTCAACTTTTCTCCATAAATAACATCACCTGTAGTTTTTGAGATATCTTCCGGGTCTTGCATTCCAGTGGAATGAATGACCCAACTAGACCAAGAAACTGTCCCCCTGGTCAGTTGGTCCTGGCCCCCACCCCAGGTACCGCACGCCAGTGACTTGGCTGATCCACCCAGACAGTGGCCTGTACAAAAGGACTGCAGATTCCACCCCCGACCAGACAGCGAGCAGACCCTGATTGCCTAATCCTCTGCCCAACCAACCATCTTTAAAAACTCTGTTCCCTCAATTCTCGAGAAGGTGGACTGGAGAGATGTCTCCTGTTTCCCCCTTGGTGCTCTGTGGAATAAACCTCCTCTGGGCTGTGAACCCGGATATTGGTTTCCTCTTGGACAGTGGGCAGAAGAACCTGGCTGGGAGGCAAAACTACTGCACAGTCACCAGCTTATCCATAAGACAACTGAATATGGAAACAGAACTGAATAAACCAGGCAGAAGGCAGGGTCAAACAGCTGGGAAGACTTAGTGCTGTGGACTGTGGATGGAGGGATGCTAACAAAGATAAATGTATGGGTGAAACAAACAACTTCTCCCTCTCGCCTCCTTGGCTAATAGGCTATAAATCTCAAATATTAAAGAAGATATTACTTCTTGAAAATTTTATGACAGTTTCCCTTTCTTTTCTTCCTTATTTTTTTTAGTCAGAATCCCAATGATATTGAGATTATTGACACCTTGGGTAGAGTGCTGGGGACGGTGGCATCATAGCTCAAACCAACCTCAAACTCCTGGACTCAAGCAATTCTCTTGCCTCAGCCTGAGTAGCTGGGACATTAGACGCCCACTACAACACCCAGCTATCCTTAGAGATAGGCTATTTTTTGGTTGCAGGTCACTCTTGCTCAGGCTGGTCTCGAACTCCTGAGCTCTGCAATCCACTAGCATAGGCCTCCCAGAGTGCTAGGATTACAGGCGTGAGCCACCGTGCCCTACTCCGAAAGTTTCACTTTCTGACTTAGAGTTTAAATTAAGAGTTTCCAGAACTGTGTGGTGTGTCAGGATATCTTAGTGAACCAACTGGTTTATGACAACTTTAATTTCCTAGGCATCTTAATGGGTTACAGGTTTTGAGAGGATGAATCATAGCAGAACTAAAGTATGGGTATAATATATGTTACTATCATTTCTAAGCATATGTGGAGTACAGCAGACTTGCAAATTACATTTGATAGAAATGATGTACAGCTAGTAAAGATTTCCACTCAACTTTTCCATTAAATTCTAGACTATCTTCAAATTCTCCATTATTATTCATTTTCCTCATTGTTTCCTTCTCAGTCATCCACTTCTTTTCATTTGTGCATTTATATGTTTAAATAACATCTGGATGCATAAAGCACTCTAGGCACAGTTTTAGGTGGGAGGGCTACTTAGACTACAAAGATAATAATGTTGTTTGTGGGAAGCTTTTAGTTCTAGTAGAATACTCAGATAAACATAAAATAAAAAATTAAAATCTCTTCAGTCCAAACAAGAGACAAAGACTATTAAACATGGGCTGTGGAACTGGGTAGATGGAGGAAGGGAAGATTCAAGAAAAATTAAGGAGGCTCAGCACCTGTAGCACAGTGGTTACAGTGCTGGCCACATACACCAAGGCTGGTGTGTTCGAATCTGGCCCAGACCACCTAAGTAACAGACACAACTGCAAAAAATAGCTGGGCGTGTGGCGGGTGCCTGAACTCCCAGCTCCTTGGGAGGCTGAGGCAAGAGAATTGCTTAAGCCCAAGAGTTTGAAGTTGCTATGAGCTGTGATGCCACAGCACTCTACCAAGGCAACATAGTGAGACTCTGTCACCACCCCCCCAAAAAAAAGAAAGAAAAGAAAAATTAAGGAGGCATAATATAATGAGGCAATGGAAAAGGTGGCATTTTCAAGCTTCACTGAAGATTTCTAGCTGGGCTAAATGGTAGTGTCATTTACCAAGGCAGGAAAATAGAAGGACCGGAACTGTTATAAAGAAGAAACATTAAAATCTGAGATGTTACAGGGAGACTATTCATACGGAGAGGCCTAATATGTAGTTGGGAATATGAGGACAAAGTTAGGACATGGACAGATACAAATTTGTTTTTCTAAGGATAAAAAACCCTAAAGGAACACAAGGTGATGATTCTTTCTCCCTGAAAAGACAGGTTGAGCACAAAGACCAAAGGTTGCGACCCTGGAGAATACTCGTTTTCAGGGAAAGGTCAAAGAGAAAGCTACTGCAAAAGCAAAGACAGAGAAAGAGCAAAACAACAAAAGCTGATGTGATATTATTTAGTTAAAAGAAAATCAGATGACGATTCAAAAAAAAAAGTACAATTAATAGATAAATGCATATATTCAGAGTTAAGAAAATTGAGTTAATTGTGATTTATACTTTTCGTTATTGGTATTATTTAGAAAGATCTTCATGAATGTCTTCAGTTTGAAGATACAGCAAGGTAAGGTTACACCATGTTGGAGGAAATAAGAGAGTTAGGATTATGAAGTGGTATGCAATGAGCCTCCAGGGCTTAGTGATGGGGAAAGTAACTGAAACTGTTATTGTGTCTAGCACAGTGTGGCACATATGGTAGGCAGGTGCTCAATGAATATTAATTAGTTAAGCAGAACTCGCAGCCAATGATAATCCTTACCAAAATGTATCAAACAAGCAACCTGCTTTCCTAGCAAAAGCTGTGATTTCTTGGCAAGTAGAGATGAGTCCTTACTTGGCAATCCCTTCACTGTTTTTTAAGTCTCTTCAACAGTGCCTTAAAATTCACTGGTATACAAAATTCAAGATTTCATATAAACTGTTTTATACTACAATTTTAAAAAGAACTATCAGTTGGACGGACTTTAAATATAACTATTAAAGTTTTAATACTTCTAGAATCAAGAAATGAAAACAGAAAACGCAAATACTGACCATAATTTTGGAGTAGTTCCTCTTTAGTGGAAACAATCAGAGATCGGTCTTTTGCAGACAAAACTACGGCAAGGCACACATAATGCTGCTCAGAAGAATTTGCTCGGCGCACAATGGTAAGAAGTCTGACAGGGTGGTTATTGGGAGGAGAACTAAAATGTTCAATACAAAACCAGCTGGAGTAGCTTAAGCCAGACGGAGGAGGGAAGAATCTTTCACCTAAAGTAAAAATAGAAAAATAACAATGAAAGAGCTATGCTGACATATTTACATTTTAAAAAAGAGGCCAACAAAGGATATGAACTCTAAATAAAATACAATCCACTGAGAAAAAAAAAAATCTCTTAAGCAAAAAGAAAAATGATATTTACCAGAACCAATGCCGCTGACCACAGCTCCATCAGTAAGCCCCGTGGTGGCAGCATTATTTGTGGGAGCATTATGAGGGGCCAAGCTGGGCAGAAATAGGCAGCTATTAAGAAAAGACAACACATATATTAGACTGCAACTATGTCTTAACAATATGCACTTATCACAGTGAAATCAACTGCCAGAATTTAATGGTAACTAGAATAAAAAGATCCTGGAATAAATCTAAAAGAGCCTAGCAAAGCTCTTCTCTCCTGTTAACCATGAAAAAAGCATTTTAAGATACAGTTATTGGAGATAATATCATTTGAATTTCAATTTTTTAAAAATTAAGGTATAATTTGCATATGACAAAATGTACAAATGTATAAACCCCATCAAGGCACCTGAATGATTCCATCACTACAGTCACTTCCTCCTGCTACCACTGTTCTCATTGGTTTTGATTATTCTCCAAAGTATTTTAAACTACTGTTCAATAATGATTCTTGGTAATATTCTTAAAATACAATTCAAAGGTTTAAATCAACATATAAGAATCCCAAAAACTAGTACTATAAGAAAGTTATAGAAAGAAAGAAATTATCTGTGAGCATTCTAATTGTGTCAACCTCCAGGCTGTTGGACTCTCAAACACTTACAGGTTCTTTATTGCTGCTTCTGATACCATTACCTTGTCTGTCACTTGAAATAATTTATGCATTCGAAGTGACACACACTGAATCCATAAGGTACTCTGCTAGATAATCTTAGGAAAAAATGATTAAAACCCAGGCAAAAAGTTTTTAATCTAATATGAATTTACATACTATCTGTATGTTTATACTTAATTATACGAAGGGTTGGCAAATGTTTTTTCTGGTAAGGTCCAGATCATAAATATTTTGTGCTTTGTGAACTGGTCAGTGTTGGTCATGACTGCTCAATTCTGCCACTGTGGTACAAAAGTAGCCACAGAAAATATATGTATAAATGGATGAGCGTGGTTATGTCTGAATAAAACTTTTCCAAAAAAAGTAAACAAGAACTTAGCTAACAAAAGGCCCTGAAACTTAGACTGCAAATTCTACTATCACATCCATTTATTTAGTATAAGGAGTAACTTAAATGAAGAAATCTTAAAATAGCATGCTCATGTAACTCATAAAAATATCTAGTGTGGTATAAAATATAATAATCTAATAGATTTGAAACAAAATATCTATTTGGAAAGGCAAGTATAAGGCATAAAATAATACAATAAAGCTTGGCTACCTTGCAAATCCTTACCCAAACCCTTCTAGGGAAGTGTCAAATTCAACAAAAGCTGGAGTAACTGATGACCCATGCAGTCTGATGTCATGTGGGGTTGTCATGGAGACAAGACACTTCACCCTGGTCAGGGGTACGGTACTTCCTTCTGCAGATTTTACGAGGCTCTTGCTTATCCGGTAGTGATTATCTTCATGTAAGCTAAAAACATTATCAGTACCCAGACCTTCAAGAGACATGATCATACTGCCTGTAAGTTTAAAAAAAAAAAAAATCTCTCATGAAAAATAATTGTGTGGACTTTAGGAACAATTTTACAAGGCTGATTTATTTTTACATACCACTCTTCAGTTTCAATGAATTGCAATACTTTTCCTTTGAACTACCAAGATCGCTGTATAGTTTTCATGTACTTTTTATTTTAAAACATAAAAATATCTTAGGTTTTCTTTTTTACTTCATACTAAAGTAACATGCACACTGCAAAATGTTGGCAACTACAGAACACATATAGGAATGACAACCACCAAGAATCGTGCCATAAACCACTATTACAATGTAGTTTAATTATAAATCTCAGTGGATGGTTTAGAAATCAGGTTATACTTTTATTTCACCAAGTTATTTTTTATTATTTCTCTGAGAGAAAAGCAAAATATTCTGGAAGCATTTAAAATGAAAGGAAGGAGGCCATCTTTGCTTCCCTCTTTTACTCACCATTTTTAATTCTTTTCTTATAACTGTTAGAATTACATATGCAGTCACAAAAGTACTTGAATTTAAGGATTCCCAATGTATGCAAGTAATAATTTCAAGAATAAAAAGACAAATTCTAAACAAAATGTCCTATCTGTCCGAGAATATATTGCAAATGTAACAGAGAAAAACCCTCCCACTCAAGATAAACTACCAGAGACCATATAATTACTTTCTTCTCAAACGTGGACATTCAGGGAATCATAAAAAAAAAAATCTCAATATTCTCTCAGGAAAAGGAGCTGTTTTTGTTTCTACTCTTAGCAAAGGAAATCACAACTCCATTCTAAGTAACTAAATAAGGTACAAAAATAGCAATAAATATTCCCAAGAGATGTATATTTATTGACATGGAAGGGTCCAATAACTTGCTATTTTCCAATAAAACTGTGTTGGAACTCAAAAGTTGGAACCCAAGTTTCTAATATATTATTTACTAATCACTGATAATAATTCATACCTTTTTTTTTTTTTTTTTTTTTTTTGAGACAGAGCTTCAAGCTGTCGCCCTGGTAGAGTTTCGTGGCATTACAGCTCACAGCAACCTCCAATTCCTGGGCTCAAGCGAGTCTCCTGCCTCTGCCTCCCAAGTAGCTGGGACTGCAGGCGCCCGCCACAACGCCCGGCTATTTTTGTTTGGGTTGCAGCTGTCATTGTGGGTTGGTGGGCCCAGGCTGGATTCGAACCCGCCAGCTCACGTTTACATGGCTGGTGCCTTAGCTCGCTGAGCCACAGGCGCCGAGCCGATAATAATTCATATAAGGAAAAATTAAGAATGAAATAATGGTTGAGGGTTGTTCGATCTGACTTTCAGAATTTTCACCTAAAAAAGTAAAGGGGTTGACCTAGATGATCAAGCACTACCTCCTTCTGAAGTGGCTCTTTCTACTTCATTGTTGCTACTTCATTAGTAATGCTCAGCTTAATCCATCGAAACAAAAATACCTTTTCAGGATGGCTAACAATGATGCAAAAAGAATTACAAAGTAAACATTCCTCAGAAGCACAGAATTAACACTGTGAGGAAATCCAGGGTAACCGAGATCTCTGCTGAGAACTCTTCCCCATAGCTCTTGACTCAGCTTCCCCGAGTGCCGCGACGGATAGGCAGGCAGTGTGCGTTCTGCTAACTCCCCAGACGACCTCTCAGCCCAACGCAGAGTCTTCTCCCAGAAGGCTCCTCTTCTGCAAAGCTACGTCTCTGCGAGTCGACCACCTTCTGCCCTCTCGGCAGGTCCTCTGCTGCTTCTCAGACTCCTCTACGCTGGCTCTCGCCAGGGTACTCGGGGCCCACCTCACACCTCCCTTCTAGCTCTACGGTCACCTTTCCTTCAAGCGACATGTCTGCTTCACTCCAGAGTCACACTTTGGACACGGCATTTTCTCTGCTTCTTCCACTCCTTCAGTGTTGATTGCCATTATCCCACCCTTTTCCTGCCAGTTCCTCATTCCTTTTCCTCATTACACCTGTGTTTTGGCCCAGCCATCTATCCCTTTGCTTTCAGCCTATCGCTAGCCACTTGACTTCCCTTCATTCCCTGTCTGAACTAAACTCCGTGGAGTCTAACCTCAACTACTCCTATCAGTATTTTAAACTTTCTATTTTCAATAGCCTCCTGCAGCAGCTGCCCTGCAAATCCACAGCCTGCCAATAATAATAATCTAATCAACTGCTCTTCAGTCCACACAGCAAAGGTTTCTTGAGAAAGGCAAAGAAAAATATGAATCCTCTGAGACGACGTACCCCTGTTCCAAGCCAAAGGTTATTCTGCCCTTAGTTCTCATCCCCTGGATCCTTACGTCACCAATTCCTTTTCTGCCACAACTGCGCCCTTCCTCAGTTAATCACACCCATCTTGGATATCTCCATTTGAGTAACAAACACATCTCTTCCTTTTCCTTCACAAACTTCTTGAAATAATCCTCATAACCACATGATTTTCATTTAAAAACTAAGCCAAAAACAGGAAGTTCAAAGGTCAACTTACTTCTCATCTCTGGCTCGTAACTCAACGAACTCGGTTTGTGGACCCTATATTGTTTTAGTAGCTTTTTGTCCCAGGCACCACAATTTAAAGGACTTGCCAAACGCAGAAACTCCCTAATGAAGACACAAAACAAAATTATTCCTTGATTGAGAATATTACATAATAGACCAGTTAAAATACAAAAGAAATGTAAAGTTATTATAGAACAATATATGTTAATTTTATATTTAATCACCATACCTCTATTTCTACATCATACCTTTTAATACTCACTTTCTCAGAAATTAATAAGCACCCCAACCTGAATGTGGCTTATAAAAACATTACGTTACACCCAAACCTGGGGCTTTCTTATGTTTTATATCTTACTGGAATGTGCAGATTCTTCTTTCTTTGACATTGAGTAAAATCAGAAAATCCTGCTGATTCTACTTCCTAAAAATATCGAATCTTGCTGTCTTCTCTCCATTCTTGCTGCTACCATCCAGACCATACTATTTTACTATTCCTGAAACAGAGGCTTAATTACCTCCTGTGACTACAATCTTCCTCAAACTAAATTCATTCTCCACTATAGTCAGAACGTGTCAAAATTATAATCTATTCAATGTCATTCTATTGCCTAAGACTCTACAATGGCTTTCCACTTCCCAGAGGTGAGAAGGTGGAGACTCAGAGTCCCCACCACAGCCAGCACACACTGTGACACAGGAGAAGGTGGAGACCCAGAGTCCCCACACGGCCAGCACACACCGTGACACAGGAGAAGGTGGAGACCCAGAGTCCCCACACGGCCAGCACACACCATCACACAGGAGAAGGTGGAGACCCAGAGTCCCCACACGGCCAGCACACACCGTCACACAGGAGAAGGTGGAGACCCAGAGTCCCCACCACGGCCAGCACCCACCGTCACACAGGAGAAGGTGGAGACCCAGAGTCCCCACCACGGCCAGCACACACCGTGACACAGGAGAAGGTGGATACCCAGAGTCCCCACACGGCCAGCACACACCGTGACACAGGAGAAGGTGGAGACCCAGAG